>MNCI01031887.1:94829-120467 GCA_015680685.1 Gnetum montanum
GAAGAGAAGGCAAGAAACATCATCATGGAAATGCTTCCCCTTCTTCTTCCCCTTCTTCACATCACTCACCCTCTCATTCCACATCTAGGCGTAGCCATCATGAACACAATGGAGAGGATAAAGGTAGACAAAATGAGAGACCTCGATGGGAAAGTCGAGAGAGAGGACAAGGGCAAGGATGTAGGGAGAGTAGGGAACAATGTAGACATCACAGGTGTCATGAAAGAGATGATCATGAAGAGCCCCTGCTCACAACCCAAAGTATGCTTGACATAACAGAGGTAGTTAGGATTCCCACAAGGCATTTAAAAGATAGTCGGATCAAACGTTTAGACATGAACAATATCCCACGATTTGAAGGGGGATACAATGCTGATCCACAAAATCATTTACAGGCATTCCACAATGCCTATGCCTTGTAGAATATAGAAAATGAGTGGAAAAAACTTAAGTTGTTCCCAAGAACACTCACTAAGGAAGCAAAGAGCTGGTACCGTTCCTTAGAACCGGAAACCATCAGGAGGTGTAGTACGATGTTAGAACTATTCAATGATAAGTATCAGATGTACTCCAGAGTGTCCAATTTGCGTAAGCAAATCCAAAGCTAGAAAAAAGGTACATATGAACCCTTGGATGCTATCATGGCCCGCTACTACACATTGTTACATCATTGCCCAGGCCATGGGTATGCTCAGTGGGATCAACTTCACCACATCGTGGATGGGCTAAGGCATGAAACTAGAAGAACCCTTGAAACTTATGCCCAAGGGAGACTCTCATAACTTAAAGCCCATGAAGTACATCGCTTGTTAGAGCAAGTAGCAAAAGAAGAAGGTGAACTACAAAAAAGGGAAATTGCGGAAGAATACAATCGTGACCCCTCTCTTCGAAAGAAGGGAGTAAAATTTTGTGATGAAGAGGATGAGTCACCAATCGAAGAGTTGGTGAAAGACCTTGTCACTTCAAAAGTTCACAACAGAAATAGCGGCTAAGGTAGATGACGTATGGAGTTCCTTAGACTCTAAAATTTAAACTATCTTAAAAATTGTAGAAGAGTCTAAGGTAGAACAAAGTAGTAACAAAGGTAAGACAAAGTGTAGAGATTTAGGCCCTGCACATAACAAGGGTAAGGGGAAAATCACTAACTCTGATGTGGTTGTGGAGTTAGACATAGAAGATGACGGTGGATGTGAGATCTGCTACTATGACCATCCTAAGGGATGTTGTCCAATCATCTCACATCTATAAGATTCTGGGGTGTATGCACTTAAACCGAGACTCAACAAACGGCAGACACCCCATAGGTTACCTTATTCCCAAGGTAACCCAAGACAGTTCCACCAACCCTTAACATATTATCCAAGTGGAACTCCACCACAACCCATCGGGCAATATCAGCAGTGGTAATACCCACAGTCATGGGGGATGCCACCATCGAAATAGCAATACCCTTGCCAGCAGCCGATCCCTCCAAGTGACCCTACGAGTTACGCAATCCCACAATGCCACTACCCAGTTTGGGAATATCATCAAAATTCCCCTCCAGGAAGGAACACCCCACATAAATACCATCCTCCAAATCCATCTGCATCTCTCATGTCGGTAGCTCCCCAACCAACCGCTCCAACAATGCCAAAGGTATTTCCCACACAATCACAACCACCTAATACCACGAGGGCTTCCAATCCTCAATTCTTAGTTGGCCCTAACATTTTTACACCAAAATGACCTTTCTTTAGGGCCAACAATCCAACCAAACCCTCACCCCCACACGCAGTTGAACACGTAAACACTGTCGTACCAAATAAGGCTTCGAGACCCCCTTCAAACAAGAAATCACGCCCAATGCATACAGTTATGTTAACGCATACAATAACTGACTGGATCAAGGTCAGCCACCTTCCCAAGAAATTATCTAATCCTGGAGTCCCCCTAGTTTACCTCCAAGTTGCTGGGAATGAACCCCATAAGGCTCTCCTTGACTCGGGTTCTGGAGTCAACTTAATCTCACAAGAACTATATAAAACCTCCACTCAAGAAGAGTAATATTCGCTTAGAGCTAGCTGACCAGTCGATCACTATTCCTTTGGGATAGGTTGAGGACATTATTACCACTATGGGTGGTTGGTCATATCCAGCCGATTTCCTAGTGATCCAAATAAACAATGAAAAAGGGGATTTTCCAATTATAATGGGAAGGGCATGGCTGAATACAATCGATGCATGCCTAGGAATCCACAATCTTTCCCTAGAAATATCCAAGACAAATACTTTTGGGAAAATTAAGAAGAAGATAGTTCCATGCATCGCATATATTGACACAGGGTGTCATTGCGTGCAGAAATCATGGGTGATGTGAAGTTTAACATTGCCTGCATGCAATCAGTGTGCACAGGATATTGACATACAAAAGTGCCTATATGCGGCAACCACACAACAAGAAAACACCCAGTGGCTAATGGCTGATAAAAAGAATAACTCAACAACCTGCATGGAACTAGTTGAGGGAATAACTAGTGCTTACATTGAAATCACAGACGTATTAGAGCAAGCCTACTGCCAACTTCCAGCCCTTAACTTTGAAAATATTAATTGGGGGAAGTTGGAGATTCCTGAGGAGTTTAAATAAGAGCCCCTAGATTTAAAACCATTGCCCACCGGTTTGGAATACATGACCCTTAAAAATGAAAAACTGGTAATCATCAATGCAAAGCTCGCACCCAAGCAAAAAGAAAGTTTGCTAAAGGTGATAAACAAGTGGTCAACAGCCTTTGCCTGGTCATAGCCTGAACTAACAGGAATAGATCCTAGGATATTCCAGCATAGGATTTACACATACCCCTCCATGAAACCTCACAAACAACCCTAGAGGCAATTGAACCCGAAGTTAAAATAAATAGTGAAAGAGGAGATAGAGTAGCTTCTCAAGGTTGGGTTCATTTACCCTATTGCTGATAGCGAGTGGGTTAGTCCTCTTATAATCGTACCAAAAAAATAAGGTAAATGGAGGGTATGTATAGACTTTAGGCTATTAAATATGGCAACATTTAAAGATCACTTACCATTGCCATTTGTTGACCAAGTCTTGGACACTATAGCAGGGCATCGCTATTACAATTTTCTAGATGGGTATAGTGGGTACAACCAAATACGAATCGCACTAGAAGACCAAGCCAAAACAACGTTCACCAATCCTTGGGGAATGTTTGCATACAAAAAAATTCCTTTTGGCTTGTGCAATGCACCTTCCACATTCCAACAATTAGTTCTAAGCATATTTCAACAATAAATAGGTAATGGAGTAGAAGTCTTCATGGACGACTTCTCCACTTATGGGATGAGCTTTGATCAAGCCCTTGACTGGTTAGAGCAAGTATTGAAACGATGTGTTGAAACCAACCTAAAACTCAACTAGCAGAAGAGCCATTTGATGGTTCAAGAGGGCGTCGTACTAGGGCATAAAATTTCACAATCAGGAATTGAGGTGGATCTGGAAAAAATTAAAGTCATCCAAGGAATTACCCGACAACTAGAAACTATCAAGGACATTAGGTCATTCCTTGGACACATTGGCTACTACAGGAGATTTATCGAGAACTTCTCCAAAGTCGCCAAGCCGTTGGTGGAATTAACGAAAAAAGATGCACCATTCGAATGGACCAGGGAATGTGAACGAGCATTCCAAACTCTCAAACAAAGGCTTGTGGAAACTCCCATTCTACAAGCCCCTGACCGGTCCAAGCCATTCCATATCATGACCAATGCATATAATTATGCCTTAGAAGCCATACTGACACAATTAGATGAACAAAAATGACCTTATTACATCCATTGTGCTAGTAAGAGTATCACTAGTGCACAACTCAACTACACGACTATAGAAAAGAAATTAATGGCTATAGTGTTTCCGAACAAATTTAGGCACTATGTATTGGGCTACAAAGTATACATCCATACAGATCACAGTGAAATTAGGTTAGTTATGAACAAGACAATGGTTAGGCCACGTATCATACATTGGTTGGTAATTCTTCAGGAGTTCGATTTAACAATAGTAGACTGCAAAGGCACCAAGAATGTAGTTGCCGATCACCTATCTTAGTTGCGTTGGGATAACAAAGAGGATGAATATGCTATATCTGACCATTTTCCTGATGAAACCCTCTTTGCCGATGTAGTGAATGATCAACCCACAGAAATAAATTGGTATAGTAGCATTCTTACTTATCTCATTTCCCAACAAATACCATAGGAGTTGGACTTTAGGAAGAAATAACAGTTTCTTCACAAAACTAAGTACTTCATGGAAATACAGGGACAACTCTATAAATTCTATCCTGATGGCTTGGTTCGATGGTGCATGCCCGATAAGGATCAATTAAAGGTTCTCCAAGATGCTCATGAGGGCCCCTGTGGGGGTCACTATGCCAGAAGATGAACAGCTACCAAGGTCCTGCTTGGAGGATATTATTCGCCAACACTATTTCTGGACGTCCATCATTTCGCCCAATCCTGTGAACGCTACCAACGTGATGGTGGAATGACTACTAGAATGGAGGGTCTGCAACAATGGATCCAACCTTTGGAACCCTTCGATATCTGGGGAATAGATTTTATGGGACCTATCACACCAATGTCCAACAGAAAAGCATACATCATATTTGTTGTTGATTACTTAACCAAATGGACTGAAGCAGCCATAGTAACAGACTACACATCCTCTACGACTGCATGATTTGTACAACAACAAATCGTAAATAGATTTGGTGTGCCGTGTGCACTCATCTCTGATAATGAAACACATTTTACGGGTGCAACCTTTCGCAAATTGATGCAATGCTTAAGGGTTGAGCATAAACTGACCACACCATATCATCCCAAAGCTAATGGCCAAGCCGAGGTTACTAACCTGGAGATTACTAGAATATTAACGAGAACGGTTAGCAAATTTAGGTGAGATTGGAGCACAAAACTGAACGATGCTCTCTGGGCATACCGCTCCGCTTGGAAGCTTTCCATCAGCTATTCTCCCTATGAGTTAGTATACGGGAAACTACCCAAGCTTCCCATACAGAATGAGCTCTGTACACTATCCATGGCTTGCGACCTTTACCTGGACCTCGACCTAGCATAAAAACAACGGTTGGCAACTTTGAACGTGCTAGACGAGAATAGATTGGTTGCACTACCATTAAATGAGTTACACAAGGCACATTGTAAACAACGTCATGAGTTAAGGATCCAAAGGTTTAGGTAACAACCAGGAGACAAGGTCCTTTACTGGAATCCCACGCACGTTCCTCAACATACGAAATTCCAAACATTGTGGGAAGGACCCTATATTATTCATACAACCTTCCCCTTTGGAGCCATGATGATATACAAGCCTGACAGCCCAGATAAAAGATTATTGGTTAATGTACAACAAACAAAACCTTTCCGTGAACCCGCAACAGCCAGTACAAGTTTCACCTCCACTAGTGGGCAACCTCACTCTCTATTTCGGATCTCTTTCTTGCACTTCAGTCATGGGGGAGATGGCCACCTATGCTAATCATATGGGGCCCTCAGTTCTTTTTACATTTTTTTTTTACAACATTTTTATTTTACACATTTTTTTACAACGTTTTTTTTTTACACATTTTTTTACAACGTTTTTATCTTACACATTTTTGTTTTACAAATTTCTTTAACTTTTCTTGCTTTTTGTTTTACAACATCGTTCTACTTTTTTCCATTTTGTGTATGTGTGTGTGTGTGATCCATCCTGTATGTTTGTCACCCAATAAGTGTTCGAAATGATGGTATGAACTATTTTCATATTGATTGCTAATGTTTAGTTTTTACCTTTAAGTCACAATGTTGACACTAAGGTATGTTTCTTTTGATATGGCAGGCAATGAGACCACTTCATTCATCCATACACCAGTTTCTATGGTCTCTCTTAGCTTGGAAATGTACAGTTTCCTTCATAATAAGAACTTTAATGAATCAGTGACTGGGTATTTCTCAAACTAAGGAAGGACTCAAGGATTGAACAAGGTGTGACTTCAAGGGAACTTGATACTTTTGTGTTAGCCATTCTCTTGGGTTCTTGGATGTTTTCTTCTTGAGTTTTCTTGTCGTTCCGATGTTACCCAACTATCAGAAGCTGAGACAATAAAAATAATCAAGTCTTTGCATGGTGTGGTTCTCACACATAAAAACACAAAACACAAAAACAAAACTAAGTGAGAATTCAAAGCACACCCCTTAGATGAAATAAACTTGGGCTACAAGAACTGGTTATGGAACCAAAAGTGTTCCCTCTAACTAAGGCCCTTCTCGCTTCCCATTCCCTCCTTTTTTTCATCAGAATGGTGGTGACTCTTGGGGAAGGCATTCTTGTTATCCAAGTGGATGGTTTAGCTAAATGCATTGATGAAAAGTCACTGGATGTGGTTGGTTTGAGGCTATATTTGGACTGAGCTTTGCCCAATCACATTAATCATGACACCCATAAGGGCCTGTACACCACCTTGTTCTTGGGATTCCATTCCATCCTTTTCTCTCCATCCTTCTCTCCATTTTTCACCTCATTGCTGGTTGTATCATTAGTGTATGTATTTTGGTTGATGCTTTGTTTTCTTTTTGGTAAATTCTTATGGTTAAGACTTTAACTCTTATTCCAAATAACATTCCCGGAGCCTACGGACTCTTTGAATGTGGGTTTGTCAGGGCATTAAGAGCATGAGCCTGCTTTGGGAAGGACCCACTGACATTCCTATTTAGAACATTAGTTAAATTCTTTCCCTTAACATTTTGCAATTAATTTTATTTTGTTCATTACCATCTTGACATCCATTTCATCGATGTTATAGTTGTGCTTTTTTATCTATCTTTCTTACTCCTTTCCTTTCTCCATTCTAATGATACCGAAGGTTCGCGATTAGTCATGGGGGTACGGGGCCTGATTTTTTCGATTTTCTCCTAACCCTGAATTTTTTTATTTTCTTCCTAACCCCTACACCTTCGGTAGTCATTAGTAATATATCTCCCGATCCATATCAGCCATACCACAACCTAGCCAATGAACTTACACCGAAGCAAGGTATTAATTACATGATGATTCATTTACCCTTGCTAATATAGGATTGTGTTGTGTGTGCAAATGGTGATCATACAACAACAGATAGGATCTGGAGCAAACACTTGGAATGGAGCCATGCTGGAAGTAGCTATGCAAGGAGCAAGATCGATGGCGCACTTATCAACGAACAATGGAAGGCACAATCTTGGCGTTGGCAACAACAACACTTCTTTCTCTCTCTCTCTTTCTTTCCCAGTTGCCAACTAAGGCCTGATGTCATTGTAATAAGGTGTTTACCCTTATTGTCATGAACACCAATTTTGTCAAGGCTTGTAATGATGAGCCGTTCACATGTCATCCCATTAGTTCCATTCCCCTCAATAATCCCATACCTTCCCGATATTATTGTAAGGAACTTGAGGACGAGTTTTCATTCAGTCATGGGGGTATGATGAGATGCGATTCGCATGAGCCATGATACCACATCCCATGCAATATCACGTATGTGATATCGTGTTGTCCCTTGCGATGGCGCGTACACGATATAGCGGTCCGCCGCCATATCTATAAATAAGAGGCAGCTCTCCCTTGTTTCTTCATCCTGAGTTAGAAGTAGGAAAACTATGGAAGTTTGATCACTCTAGAGATAGAATATTTTCCATGTGCTCGCAGTAGGAGTCCTAAAGTGAATGGATTTTTATTCGAGCAACATTGTACCTGAACACAAGTTGTGTACGGAAATAAAGATGACCTTCCTGGATAAACCTTACAGTGCATGGAATAGGATTTTATTTATTTTTTCTCTCTCATCCTTAAACTCCTAGAATGTGGTTTGAGTATAACTTGATTACAAGCATCTAAGGATGTGTACGGATAGTCAAGGAATCAGCTGCTCATCGCATGTGGTATGAGTACGACTTGATTACGAGCATCTCGTCTGATTGCTTGGTAACCCAGTGGTGTATCCAGGATCTACGCTTGGTAATCTTAGTGGCAGTCCCAGATGTGTATGGTTAGTTAAGGAATCGTCTGCTCATCGCACTTAGGCTAGATAGATTCTCTCAACCCTTTCCTCCTAGTTAAGTGCCTCAGTACGACCACTTCGAGCACGTGCATTACGCACAGTGATCTCAGCAACGATTAGCGTTTGGTAGCCGCGGTTGCATCGGTTTAGGGTGTGTACGGTAAGTGGGAAAGAATGCTGAAGTTAGGTAATTTAAACTTAGTCATTAGCTAGAGTTAGTTAGTTTCTCAACCCTTCGCCTTGATAGCATAGGAGAAAAACATAAAAGACCATAAAAATCATATACCTCAGACTTTCTTAACCATACACCGTGACAACCACAAGTAAGTCTGGGAAGACAACAATTGATTAACCCCAAGTGTTCCATGGGGCGTGTAGGCACTTAGTCTACAGAGTTCGACCGGATCATGCATGCTATGCTCGTTTCCTATGGTTGAGTGTAGGGGTACCTCACCACTCATTAATTATGGATGGATATGAAACTTGAAACTACTATCCCAATGAAACACAATGCACACGAGATAGAAATTAGGAGAGGCTTCATGATGCTATGAAGGGGAAACACTACACCAATCCATTGTTCCTACTAAATCAAGAAGACAGTGAGGATCCTCCTACTGAAGGTTCTCAACATGAAGATTCTCCACCCTCTATTACAAATGATGATGGTGTGAACCTGAACCTATGATCCACTATCCATAAATTAGGTTTAAAAAAAAGTGACAGCCAAGGTAGGGACTCTGGTAAGCATCATCATAGTAAGGGATCTAAGGATGATAATCGTAATAAGCATAAGAGTGGTGGTGGATACCGTAGTGGCAATGGTAGTCCACCTTCCTCTTCATCCTCTTCATCCAACTCTGAACATTCCTCTTCATCTAATGGTTCTCATGGAAGCCACTGTCGAAACAACCATGATGAAGGTGATCAGCTAGATAACAATGACTGTGAAGGCCATCAAAACCGAAGGGGCCACTGAAACCATCATTGGCATCAATGATGTAGTGATGATGATGAACCTCTATTGGCCACTCGAAATATTATTAACATTGTGGAGGTAGTTAAAATCCCAACCAAGCATATGAAACATGATCAAATCAAGTGCTTAGATATGAACAATATCCCAAGATTTTAGGGGGGATATAATTCTAATCCATAGACATATTTACAATTTTTTCATGATGCCTACACCTTACAGAACATAGAGAATGAGTGGTAGAAACTCAAGCTTTTCCCANTAGAACATAGAGATTGAGTGGTAGAAACTCAAGCTTTTCCCAAGAACACTCATTAAGGAACCTAAAACTTGGTACCGATCCTCAGAGTCAAAATCTATCTATAAATGGAATACCATGCTAGAGCTATTTAATGATAAATATTAGATGTACTCTCCAGTGTCTAATCTAAGAAGGCAAATCTAAGGCTAGAAACAAGGAGCACATGAACCCTTAGATGCCATCATGGGTCAATACTATTCACTCCTAAATTGATTCCATGGCCATGGTTATTCTTAGAGAGAACAACTTTGCCTCATCATAGATGGGCTTAGACTAGAAACAAGGAAAACCCTTGGAGTGTATGCCCAAGGAAGATTGTTTGAATTGAGAGCTCATTAGATTCAAAGGTTAATTGAGCAGGTAGCAAAAAAAGAAGATGAGCTATGAAAAAGAGAAAGTGCTAAAGAATAAAATAGGGACCCTTCCATTAGAAAATGATAGGTTTGATTTTATGATGAGGAGGAGTCACCACTTGATGAAGTGATGAACAAAAAGACCTTGCCCATCAAAAAATCTATTTCTAATATCTAAACCAAGGTTGAGAAGTTATGGGACTCTTTGGATGAAAAATTTCAAACCACTTTAAAGATTACTGAAGAATCCAAAGAGCATAATAGTGATCATAATTGCAGGAGATGAAAAGAAGTTGAACATGCCTTCCAAAGAAATAAGGGCAAAGCTACTGCAATAGAGAAAGTTATGGAGTCTGACTCTAATGGTGAAACTGAATGTGACATCTACCAATATGAACATCCAAAGGGATGTTTCTCTATGGTATCACACTTACAAGAGTCTAGAGTATACACATTGAATCCTCACCTAGCATGTAGGAAAGCTCCAAGATGATTGCCTCACCCTCAAGGTAGTTCAAGAAAATTCCACTAACAATAACAAACTTACTACCTAAGTGTAACTCCTCCATAACCTTATGAATAATACCAACAGTGGTACCAACCACAATCATGGTGAATGCCACCACCAAGGCAATAGTATCCTTATAGGCAACCAAATCCATATGGGTACTATGTTCAGAAGCCCGTCTTCCCTAGAAGTTTTGTAAGTCATACATCTTTCCAACATGACTATTACCCTCTAGAGTATCACTAAATACATTCACCATCTGCTCCAAGGGAAAACCCATATCCATATCCATACCATTCTCTGCATCCCTTTGCACATACACCTCCACCTTTAACCCAGTTACCTCCTGCTCCATCCATGTAGGGTGAGATTCCTCCATAGCCACAACAATGAAATGCTACAAGGGTTGTACACTCACAACCTATTTTTTAACCAAGTGGTCTAGATAATCAATCACAAAAAAAAAGACCTTTCTTGCAACCTAGTAGTCCTCTCTAGCCCTCACAACCTACTCTAGTTGATTTCCCTACATCTCTAGCACCCTCATCCTTTACATCAAATACCTTTGAGTGCCCTTCAAACCAAGTGTCGCCTAGGATCTACACTGTAATGCTAACTCATGTTATTTCTGACTGGATCAAGGCTAGCAATCTTCCTACAAAAATATCTAATCTAAGAAGTCTACTCATTTATCTATATATTATTAGACATAAGCCATGCAAAGCTCTTCTTGACTCTGGTTTTGAAGTTAATCTCATCTTCCATGACATGTACAAGGCTTGGAACCTACCACCTCTTAAGAAGAGAAACATCCATCTAGAATTAGTAGATCAGTCAATTACAGTCACTTTGGACTTAGTTGAGGACATTGTGAGCATAGTTTGTGGGTGGTGTTATCCCATTGATTTTCTAGTAATCAAGGTGGACAACTACAAAAGTGACTTCCCCATCATTATGAGAAGGGCTTGGTTAAGCACGGTTGATGTAAGAATGGGCATAAGGGACTTATCTCTTGAAATATCTAAGGAAAATGAGCTAGGAAAAATTGAGAAGAAGCATATTCCATGCATTGTGTACAATGAAAATGGGTGCAATTGCATGCAAACGATTTTGTCAATGAAGAGTACCTACATTAAGGCATGCAATCAGTGTGCACAAGAAATTAACATTCAAAGGTTTTTATATGTAATAGCCACAAAGCAGAAGGGTAGCCAGTGGCTAATAGCTAATTCAAATAGTAGCACAATATGCATGGAGTCAACTGAGAGCCTAACTTGTGCATATGTTGAAGGCATGGACAAAATTGAACAAGTTCATTTCCAACTCTCTGATGAAGATGATGATACCTGTTGGGGAGAGTTGAAAATCCTTGATCACTTCAAGTAGGAGCCCTTAGAACTAAAAACTTTACCAATTGGAATGGAGTATGCATTTTTAAATAATGGTAAACTAGTAATAATCAATTCCAAACTTACTCTTGAACAAAAAGAAAAAAATTTCAAAATGGTGAACAAATTTTCAACAACCTTTGCTTGGTCATATCCAGAGCTAACAAGAATCGATCCAAGGATATGCCAGCATTGTATCTATACCGACTCGGGCATGAAGCCTAGAAGGCATCCATATAGGTGGTTGAACCCCAAATTGAAGCAAATAATTAAGGAGGAAATAGAACAACTCCTCAAGGTGGGGTTCATCTATCCAATTGTGAATAGTGAGTGGGTTAGTCCACTTGTAATTGTACCAAAGAAGGATGGCAAATAGCAGGTTTGCATCAACCTCAAGCTGTTGAATATGGCAATGTTTAAGGGTCACTTTCCTTTGCCATTTGTGAATCAAGTATTAGACACCATATCCAGGCATTATTATTATAGCTTCTTGGATGGTTATAGTGGCTATAGCCAAATCCAAATTTCACTCAAAGATCAAGCTAAGGCAACATTCACGAGTCCCTGGGGGACTTTTGCATATCGTAAGATGTCATTTGGTCTATGCAATGCCCCTGAAAACTTTCAATGCTTGGTCCTTAGTATCTTTCAATAGCAGATTGGTAATGGTGTTGAAGTCTTCATGGATGAATTTTTCACCTATGGAGCTACCTTTGAGCAAGCCTTAGATCGACTTGAGCAAGTACTAAAGAGATGTGTAGAGACAAACCTACGGCTCAATTGGCAAAAGAGCCATCTTATGGTCCAAGAAGGCATTGTGTTAGGGCACTAAATTTTGAAGAAAAAGATTGAGGTAGACCTAGAAAAAATAAGGATCATCTAAGGAATAACGTGTCAACCAAATACCATTAAAGATGTCCAGTCATTCCTTGGGTACATTGGTTACTACCGACGATTCATAGAAAATTTCTCTAAGATCGCAAAGTCATTGGTAGAGCTTACAAAGAAAGATGCACCTTTCATCTACACCAAGGAATGTGAACATGCATTCCAAAAATTAAAGGATAAAATCATAGAAACACCAATCCTACGAGCACTAGATTGTTCTAGACCTTTCCATATCATGATAGATGCATCTAACTATGCTTTGGGGGCAGTGCTCATGCAGATGGATAAGAAACGTTCATATTACATCCACTACATAAGCTGAAGCATTATGGGAGCACAATTAAATTACACCACCATAGAGAAAGAATTAATGAAAATGGTGTATGCGCTATAAAAGTTCAAGCACTATGTGCTTGGATACAAAGTATTTATGCATATGGACCATAGTGCAATCCACTTCCTCATGAACAAGTCGATGGTGAGCCCTCGTGTTATAAGATGGCTAGTGATCTTGCAAGAATTTGATCTCACTATGGTAGATTGAAAAGGGACTAATAATGTGGTCATTGACCACCTCTTTCACTTAATATGGGATAATAAAGAGGAGGAGAGCTTGCTCTTTGATCAATTTCCAAACGAACTCCTCTTTATAGGAGCAATAAGTAAAAAAACACATGTAAAAGCAATATGGTATAATAGCATCCTCACATATCTTCTCACTTAGGAGATGCCACAAGACTTGGATTTCAAAAAGAAACAACAATTCCTTCATTAGGTCAACTATTGCATGGAAATCAGTGGACACCTTTACAAGGTGTGTGATGATGACCTGATCATCCGGTGTGTTCCTAACAAAGATCAACTGCACATTCTCCAAGATGCTCATAAAGTACATTGCAAAAGCCACTATACAAGGAGACACACAGCCATAAAAATCCTAATGGCAGGATACTATTGGCCTACAATCTTTAGGGATGTCCAGCTATTTATCAAGTCTTGTGAATGTTATCAACAAGATGGGGGGATGACTACTTACATGGAAGATCCTCAATAGTGGATTCAGCCACTAGAACCTTTTGACATATGGGGTGTTGATTTCATGGATCCCATCACACCCATGTCCAAAAAAAGTGTATATTATAGTAGCAGTTAACTATTGCACAAAATGGGCAAAAGTGGCAATCATTACTCATTGTACATCATCCACTACTATCAAATCTATACAACAAAATATCATGAATAGTTTTGGGATGCCACATTCACTAATTTCAAATAATGGAACCCATTTCATAGGTACCACCTTTAGAAATTTAATGCAATTCTTAGGGGTAGAACATAAATTAGCAACACCTTACCACCCCAAAGCCAATAGTCAAGCAAAGGTAACCAATCAGGAGATCACAAAAACACTAACATGGACCATTAGCAAATATAGGAAGGATTGGAGTAAAAAACTTAACAATTCTCTCTAGGCTTATCATTCAACTTGGAAACTTCCTATTGGCTATTCTCCCTATAAGTTAGTGTAAGGGAAACATCTAACACTCCTGATTCAATTCGAGCTTCGTACACTTTCAACAGCCAATGATATAGACCTTGACATAGGTCTAGCATAGAAAGAAAGATTAATCAATCTAAACATGTTAGATAAAAATCAATTAGTGGCCCCATCCTTGAATGAGGTGAACAAGGCATTTAACAAGCAATGTTATGACCTAAGAATAAGGAAAGTAAAATTTCAACCGGGAGATAAGGTCCTCTACTAGAACCCCACACATGTACCCCAAAAGACAAAATTCCAAACATTGTGAGAGGGACCTTATATAATTGATCAAACTTTCTAAGGCCATGATAATCTAAAAACCTAAAAGCCTGAATAAAAAGTAGTTGGTCAACATCCAACAAGTAAAGCCTTTTCTAGAACCAAGATAGGCCAATGTTACTACTGCCTTAATGGATGGATAACCATGTTCTATTTTTTGAATCTTCTCCTTCCAACTCAGTCGTGGGGGAGATGGCTATCTATGCTAACCATCAAATTGGCTTCTTGATTTTTCTACCTTTTTGTTTTTCAAATTTTTGGATTTTTCAATTTTTTTAAATTTTATACCATATTTAGTACCTTTAAACCTTCTTGACAATTTCACACTTTCTTATATACTTTACTTTGTTTGGTTTGATTTAAGTATAATATTTTCTCATTTTTGCTAATAAAGAGTGCTTTATTGTCACAGGACACAATGTCGCTATTGTTGTTTACTAATGATGGTTTGTGCTTAATGTTGTGATTATCAATGTGTCATTTCTATTTTTGAATTCTAATGTCTAATGAATTTGACATGGTTTATTTTTCATGGAACAGGTAATGAGTACACGTCATTCGCCCATCCAATGAACTCTATGGTTTTCCTTGTTCTAGGAATTTGAGGCACCTTTTCATTAAAAAAAAATTTAATCAATCGGTAACCTTAGTAGTTCCAAAATTAGGAAAGATTCAAAGGTTTGTAAAGAGTGTGACTTCAAGGGGACTCAATATTCTTTCTACTCTTCTACTTACTTGAGTGCCTGATTTTGTCTCACAAACTTCTTATTGTTCCATACCTCCCACTAATAAGAAGTCAAATAACATCGTTGCATGGTGTGGTTCCCATTCATAAAAAAACAATGGGAATTCAAAGCACACCCCTTCAACAGGAATAAGTCCTTGCATGGTGTGGTTCCCATTTCAAAAAAAAAACAAAAACAATGAAAATTTAAAACATAACCCTTAGACAAATAAACAAGCTACAATCACTAGTTATGGGACTTGAATAGCATGCACAAATGTCCCCTCTAACAAAGAACCTCTCTCTCACTTCCTACTTCCATTTTCCTCTCTTTGTGCAATAATGGTTGTTTTGTGGAAGCACTCTTGTATCTCAAGTGAGTGGATCAGTCTTAGAGTGGTAATGCAAAGTCACTGAAAGTAATTGGTTTCAGTTTGGACCGAGGATGGAACTTCTTGGATCATTTTAAACATAAATTCCATAAGGGACTTCTTATGACCTAAATTTAGAACTCCATTCCACCTTCTCTATCATCCATCCATGTTACCATAATTCACCTCACTATCATGTTCTATGGTATGCTCTACGTCTTGGCCTGATGTGTTGCAATTTTTGAGAAGATTCTTTCTGGTTGATCCTTAACTTTTCATGACCATTAATCAACTATGGGGCCCATGAACTCTTCAGTTGAGGTTATGCAAGGGTAAAAAGGGGATAAGCCTGCTATGGGGAGGATCCACTTACATAGCTCTTAGCTTGGTTAGTTAAGGTTCCTTACCTTTAACATTGCTACAATCCTATCTTTCGCATTTTCCATTAGGTATACCACTCAATGCTCCTTAATTTTTTATTTCATTCATCCACTAAATTCATTTTTCTTCATTTTTCCAAATTTATGAGCTTCAACACCCTCTTCTCATGTTTTCATACTATTCTTGGTCTTTTAAGCTTTCATTTGACACCAATTTCACTCAAAAACTCTTCTTATTTTTCAAGTTTGACTACAATGGTCAACAATTGCATCGTTGAGGCCCCATCAATGCATCCCCCCTCTTTGAAAATGCTCGATCAACTAGGCCTCGTTGACATAGCACAAAAACCCTATATATACCATTGAACACTTTGCAATTTTTTTTATTTTTATTTTTTTTTTTTTGCCATTTGCTCATAACACAAGGGGAGTTTTTGAAATTTTCAAATCCCAAAACCTTCCAAAGCTCATAACTTCCCAACCATTTGTCCAAATCGCTTCATTTCTCAATAATTCACTTACCAAAGGTAAGATCTTTATCATGGGGGCTACAAACCTTAANGCACTTACCAAAGGTAAGATCTTTATCATGGGGGCTACAAACCTTAAGATTTCTGATGAAAAATCAATGAAATTTTTTCGAAACTTTCCTAACTCCCCCAAGGGTTAATAACCTTACCGTATATAAACATCAACTTTTTCACAAGTTAACCCTTCCAACAACCTTTTTGATGATTTATTAATGAAAATACATAAATAAATGACAATTGAATTAATTAAATTAGTCATAATCACAACTTATCCAAAATGTAACCATCTTGATGAGATAAGGTATCCCAATTGTTTTAAGGTTACACAATGATTGCTAATCCATGATCTTATTGTGATTACAGATAACACCCAAACAAAAACATCTGCAGGAAGGAGAACCCTTGTAACCATATGAGAAGTGACCCAAAGCTGGAAGGGGCCAACAAAAAAAAGCCAAGAACTACCTAAGGTAACCCATGCAATGGGACCTCTCCATGAGGAGCCTGAAGTGGAATTTGTTTGATAGATTCCATAAGAAGAAGTGCCAACCAAACAATCATAACAAGGAGAAGTGCCTAGACCTACACCAAGGCTTGAGATCATGTTGACTTAAGCCTACCTTAATATCATCAAGACCCTAGAGATTCAATGATCGGTTCTTCAAGAGATCAATTTCAGGCCATTTTTGGAGAAAGCTCTAGAGGATGTCAAGACTCAACTGCAAACCTCTCCCATGTGGCCAATCATCACGTCTAGTGGATAGTGGTACATGGGATAAAAATACCTTTTTTGGAACAATCGGAAGCTGGGATCCACAGTTAAGATCAAGGACATTCAAGTTTCCTACTTGGTAGAAGCTATTGCACATGCACTTGGGTTTCCTAACCCTAGAACATAGCTGGTGGAAGGCTAAGAAGGAGTGGACCAAACATTGTTATAGGGTGGATTGTAAGGAGTATGGTGTGCTCACACTGACGAAGCAAATTTACTTTAAGATCATGGCTTATCACCTCAATTCAACAATGAGGCCAAGAAAGGTAACTGCCTTCTCTACCTAAGCATGCACCACTCTAAGTGAGAAGTTCCCTATTAACCTTCCACAACCACTATACTTGGAGATTAAAAGTGTTTCAAAAAAAATGAACATGGAAGAACGACCCTACCCTTTCCATGCCTCATCAAGAAACTTTGCAAAAGGATAGACATCATTCACTACTCTAATGATACACTCAGGCATACTCCTTTGGCTTTATGGTTCAAGATCATGAAAGAGAAGATACCAATGATGACTCAATTAGAGGAATTGCTGCCACCACCACCCACTCAAGAAACAACACCAAAGGCCTGCACAACCATTGAGCATCTGCAAAAAATCTAAGAATAGCTCTTGAGCAAACAACAGCAACAAGCAGGAATGAGTAAGGCAAATCCATCTATGTACTGACCAGCAATGAATCACCTTAATGAGATAGCCTGAATAGTTATCTAGATGGAGAGGGGTGATTCCATTTTCTCTATCCAAAGAACGTAGCTACCCAGGAGGTTGGATCCCAATGCTTGGGAAGTCACGGTGTCACTATCACAACACCATCTATTTCAAGAAATCTTTGGGAATGCCACCACTTTCTCGATGAGGTTGGAGGAAGGTGAAGGGACAACTGTCTTGGTGATGCAGCACCAAGGGTAGGAGATAGTGGTAGAAGTTGTTGTTGACCATGTACCAAAAACATTAAATGCACCTATAGCATCTATACCAGATGTATCTGCACTTCAAGATATGCAGACATCCATAGGCACGATCAGTGGGAAATTGAATGCCGCCAAGCATGAAAAGTTATTAGAATGACTAGTAGGAACCGAGAAACTAACTTTGGACATCTTTGATCTTTTGAAAAAACATCACCACAACCCAGTCAAAGCTTTTGAATTTAAAAGGTAGATGTATTATTTTGGAGGGGCAACTAGAAATGGCCCAAGAGAAAAATCAATGCTTGGCTATGGAGGTTGCCAAACTTCATGCCTGATTTGCAGATCAAGTAATCCTTAGTCCAACAATGATAAGAGATGAATTTATCAAATAGCTTCAAGAACGATTTTAGAAGGCTAAGGAGGAGGTTGTGATGACCATCTTTCAACAATCTGTAGTAGAAGTTGAAACATACTCAATCCAAAAGGACTTGAATTAGATGCATGAAGAGAATGAAACATTGATCGCATAGAATCATCACCTATAAAATGTTGATGCTTAGAAAGATCAAACGCAAGAATTCATTCATCAACAACAAGAGCAACTTGCTAGGGTAAGCACTAAACTAAGAAAATTGGCCACAAAAAACCACAATCTATCAATGGAGGAGGTAGACACCTTTTGCCAGAAGTCTGCCATCGAAATTATCACCTGGAAGGATGAGGCCCTCAAATTTAAGAAAGTGAAGAATCACTACAGTGACTAGGTTGGTCTGCAAAAGGAAGTAAATGAAAAAAAAATCCATATGGTGAAGGCAAAGATGAATGAAGCCCTCCAGCAACTCCAACAAGGAAGAGAAATGTGACAACCCATCATTGATGGGATTGACACCTACAACCAAGCAGAGATTTGCTTGGAGTTGCAAATCGAGGAAATTGCAAAGTACATGGAGTTGGCCAATCTCCATTATGCAAACCTAGCAATGCTAACTACTTAATATCCAAAATCAAAATTGGAAAAAAAACTAGCTAGCTCATATTTTCTAGACAAGGTAGAGTTCCAGCACCACAAAGACACCAAGCAAAAGCTTGAGACCACAAACGTTAAGCTCAAAGTTCTCAGAGGATGATTCAGAGATCAATGATCTATCACTAAGAACCTAGCTAGATGGATGAATGACTACTAGGAGCTAAAGAACATAGTTAGGGCATTTGACATTGAACGCAAAAAATTTGCTACCTGGTTCTTCAATGCGAAGGAGTTATTTCCAACAATCCCATGTCCTTGTGATGTGCCCGTTCCAACCCACATTAGGGAAGCTACATGGATAGTGCATGATCCCAAGAGTAAGGAGGAGAAAATGAAAGCATTTTTGGATGCTTTCTACCTTTCTTCTGAAGTTGCAACAGTAGCAAGAAAACCACAGCCACCTCAATCATCGCCCGTGTGTGAAGCTGGTGAAAGTTCCTCAAAGCCTTGGGAACCACCACCGCCTAGGACCATTTGACCTTCTCCAACAACTTCACAACATCAAGGAATGTGCTATCCAATTTTTGAAAAGTTGAGTCATGGTGTTCAATTTGGTATCCTAAACACCATCACTTTTTGTAATGTGTTGATCCATACACCTGGGCACTCCATTTTTTGTCAAGTTAGTCAGTTTGTTTTGTTTGAGGAAAAGTTAGTCAATAATCCCATACCTTCCCAATTTTGTAAAAGAACTCGAGGATGAGTTTTCATTCAATCGTGGGGGTATGATGAGTCACATTCTATCAGTTGCATTAACAAGACCTCATTAATGCAACCTCATCATCTAGGCTTCATTAACAAGGCCTAGTTGATGCATCATATCATGCATCGATGTAGCCCCATCAACGTAGTGCCTATAGTTGGCTATAAATATGTGCTTGCAGTCACATATATGGAAAGTGGAGATTGTAGTTGTAGCAGAGCTCTTGCAGTTTTTCCATTTGAAAGTTAGAATTTTTTCCCAAAGTGCCTGCAACAGGAGTCATTGAGTGTACGAACCTTTATTTGAGCATTGTTGCACCTGAGCACGACAATGTGTGTGGCAATAAAGATGAGCTTTTTGATAAAGCTTGCAATCCTTTAGATAGATTAGATATTTCATTTATACGTTTAATGTTTTTAATTATTTATTAAATGTTCTTAATTAGTTATTAATTATTTTCTAGTTATTACATTAATGAAGCAATTACGCCAGATAGAGCACACACATAAGTACAACCACTTCGAGCATAACATGTATTCACTTGGTAATCCCAACAACGTTATTGCTTGGTATGCCCAGTAGCATAGTGCTTGGTCACCCAACAATGGATACGTNCCATTTAATAAATAATTAAAAACATTAAACGCATAAATGAAATATCTAATCTATCTAAAGGATTGCAAGCTTTATCAAAAAGCTCATCTTTATTGCCACACACATTGTCGTGCTCAGGTGCAACAATGCTCAAATAAAGGTTCGTACACTCAATGACTCCTGTTGCAGGCACTTTGGGAAAAAATTCTAACTTTCAAATNATAAGGCAAGATTCACTTCCTAAAGAACTAGTGCATCAGAAACGATAAAGTCCACGAAATTTGACTAGATCATGCATGAATGCTTTTTGATTTGTATGGTTGGATGTAGGGGTACCTCGCTACTCATCATGTAGCCTAGTATTCATGTCTCTTATGGCTTGGGCTTCAATTGACTAATAAAGTATAGTCATGTTCTTGATGACTTGATATCCTCCATGTGCATGACCAAGGCTAGATCTTAGTGGAATACCTTGGAGCATAGATTGTGTTCATTGGTTTAATATTACCATGTACATATCTCCATTGAGATTATTCATCTTAATGAAAAATGGAGGTGAAATCTAGATAATATGGATTAATATGAGCATAGGATATCCTTTTCAGCATTGGTCCATTCCAATTTTCTTCAATATAATTTCTTTTATTACTTTCATTGATCTCATTAGCAAGTGGATAAGTCACTTTGTGTGTTAAAGCCATGTTTAATTAATTAAGACCTAAGTATATATTTGAAAATGTTATGCCTTTTGGAATGTAGATCATGAAATGTTAATACAATGACTTTGTATAATATCAACTAATTAGAATATTGACATCATCCCCAGCAATGATGCCAATGATGAGCAATGAGAGTTCCCAACACCTAATCATGCAAGTCATACAAGAGGACATACATAATCAAATTGTAATCTACATATAGGATAATATGGACTCTAGCTAGTTAATATAAGGCTCATTGATCGTTATCTTCTTATTGAAGTAAGTGGCAATCAAATTTTGTGATTAAACTCACAATAAGGTATAAGATGTATTGATGTTTTTTGGCTCTAAAGTAGTAAGAATAAAACATTATAAATTGAATAGTGATTTTATGTAACTAACTTAATTCCATGATGCAAGTACTTGTTGACTATCTAGTAAGCCACAAAATTAAACTACAAGAGTCAGGTTATGATGTAACTAAATAATCTAATAAATGTGATGGGTGAGCTATAATTATAGCATTTTTTGACACTGAGAATTCACATTTGCGACTTAGTAGCTAGATCTACAACATCATAGTTGTGACAACACATATAATGGTGAGTATTTCTAACATATAATCATATGATCTACAAGTATCATGGTAGACCATGTTGTAATTCTTAATGGACTAGAAATAGTATTTGGTCCAATTAGCTAATAGCAAGTTACTACCTTTTTACCTAAACTAGTAGTAACCCTCATATTTGTATGGTTTAGTCTAGGTAAGGTGTATGATTGTTGATGTTGATATGATCATGATTAAACAAAGTGAAAACATAAGAAATTAATTAATTATCTAATTACTAAAAATTTTTCAAAGTTCATCATAACTATTTATAAGCATGGAAAATCTAAAATGAAAATAATAATAAATACTAATAAAACCACGAGTCTAATGTAAGTTGCAGTGATTACTTCAAGTCCTAGAGATGTTGTAATTAAATTATGAGTAGTGTTTTGCTCAAAGATACAAATTCCCAAAATTGATCCCAAGTCAATTGTGAGTGAAAATGAGATTATAATTAGGTCATGGTAATGTTGGCCATGAAAGATAAAATAAAGACCACTATGGTTTGAGAGTTTGTAACTCTACTAAGATTGATCCTTTTAAGGATTTGGCAATAATAGATATTAGAAGGTAGACCTTAATTCAATTATGGAATTCATTAATATGTCTAAGAGACTAAAATGAAAATATAAGGGAACAATATCTAGCTATAAAGCTTTGAAGAAAATTTTAAGAATTTATAAGATTCCTCATGAATGATACCAAATCTAGGTATTAATGCATCAAGAATTAGTAAACAAGATCAATCCATGTCTCAAATGAGCATACAATGCTTAAAATAGTTTTTGATTACAATGGGATTTAAAGAAAATCCCAATGAATTTTATCCAAGTCCTAAAATGGAGCTAGATGATAAAAATTTTTGAGATTAGATTGAAATTGTTCTTGATTCTCTAGAAATTGATGAATCAAATAAAGAGATTAGTTCTACTTGATAGATATTACAAGAAATCTTCACAAATCTAAAGATCTTATTTCAAACTTCTATTAAATTGAATGATCACTTCATCAAATGATATATCTTAACATATTCATTATGTAAACATAACATGCAATGTGAAATATATGAGAGAATTACTCTAGATTTGAGATTATAAATAATAAATAAGATATATATGTGAAAAATATACAATATTAAATTCATTAAAGGATTAAACTAATATTTTTTTTAATTTGTGCTTTATGCACTACTTTATTTCTAATATATTTCCAAAACTCGTGTGGTTTTTATTGATTGACATGACAAATGTCACATCATAGGATACTAGAGCATGTTTAAACATGTATATCCAAGCATTGTTCAATGACATGCACATTAGTAATAATCTAATTGTTTAAGGAGATGCACATTAGTAATGATCTAAGTATCAAATTTAAGAATGTTCCTAATTCTAAAACTTGGTGCTTGATGTACTTGATGAGGGGTTAAGATTATAAATTTGCGTAAGATAGCTAGAGTCATAGACAAGGATGGAATTTGATAAGTAAATACACTAATCAATGAAATTCTAGAAAACAAAGTAACTTTGAGTATTATGTGTTGATGAAGGCTTTTTAGGAAAAACCTAATCTATATTAAAAGTTTTCTTAAGGTTAAATAATACTTAAAAATTGTAAATTAGTCAATCAAGTTTATCCTTTTTTCAAGAACTATGCAACATAGATAGGAGATATATTTTTTGTTTCTCAAGGAAGAACCTTTCAAACTAAGACTATCAATGGTCAAAGCTTAATGACAACCATAAAGATCTTGTTGTAAAGAAACTTATGCATTCCATGAGTAGCCAATAATGTGATGATGCAAAAGCATAGAAATGATTAGAACTTTACATATAATTTATATTTATTAATTTTGAATATATATAAAAGATATATACATAATTGGATGCACATATATTCCTTGTACTTGTATAATTGAAGGTGGATGACGAGAAAAAGAGTCTTCAAATGATAGAGAAAGTACCTTTGAAAAATAAATGGTAGCTAAGTTCCATTTAGGCTTACATCAAATGATCATCATCCACAGCTTCAATGTTCATCTCATCCTTAGAGGATCAATGGATGAGCAAAAGACTAACCATTTTTGAGTAGCTACAGTTAAGCTCAAACTCAAGTTTTACAACTTAAGAAACAAGTATCTTACCATCACTCTAAATAGTGATTTCTTAGCCTTCTTTTTCCATGCTACTTTCAAAAATTACAATTAAACAAACAATGCTTCAACCATTATGGCCTAAACCAATAATTAATGCTCAAGATGATCATGATATGCAAGTATTATTATGTTGCAAATATAAAATACATATAAACTTAGATAAATGTACACAAAGTAACATGGAAACAATATTGAACTATTTAGAAGCAGGAATTGTGATAATTAGAAAGCTCTAAGTCATAGGTTTGATTCTAGTGGGAAATTTTGAGTTATAAAGTTCTAATTGGACTATATATCTTGAGGTGTACCTATATTATAATTATTTTGGAGATACAACATCCAAAAAAAGCCAAATCATAAAACAAATGTTGAATACTTCAAATATAGTAACAATTTATCAAATAAATGTCTATATAAGATTATTATTATTGTCTTCATGATAAGAGCCTTGGGATAGAAATAATAGGTTTAATTCTAATGGATAACACTAAATTATAAAATTTTTAAAAATATTCAAATCTAGTTTTTGAGAAAAAAGACTTGTCATTTTTATAACGAGAGGGGTGAGCCCCCAAATCAACAATTATAATAGCAATCTTCTCTCTTCGCAATTGTCAATTGAAGATGAAGTTTAGAACCTTTTAGATTCAAGACTCCATGCTTGATTAAGGTTTTTTTGTTGGACACCCATGAGTTTGTTTGAGTTCTAAATCCAAGATCAGTAGTGATAATTTTACCCTTACTACTATTTCTCCTACTGCTTCTGCCAGTCAATCTAGCTCTAGCTTTGTTGGAACAACATAGTTCATTAATGTTCAGACTGGACTAAACTGTGTCAAGTCATGACAAAGAGCATCTAGTTGATTGAATAATGCTACACAAAGTTTTTACTTCACATAAAGCTGCTCTTCTCTAGGCTATTTCTATTGGAAAAAGTTTTAAATTGTGGGGGTTTTTGATATTACAACAGATTCAGTTCTAATATTTAAACTTTCTAATATTCAAACTATTGGCCTACCCTCACACCTACAAATATAACACTTGCCATTTTTTAATTTCCAAATTGTGGCCATTTTTTTCTTTCAAAAAGGACCATGTTTTTGCTATAAATTGTCTACTACCATCCCTATTTTTGGCTTACATCTAATATCAAAAGCACACTGATGAGGGTTGAAATTCCTTGAAAGCACTTCATACTGCTTTCAATGTCTATGATTTCTACCTCATTTGTAATTTATGTTTAGTAGCTTCTTCCATGTTTTGTAGTTTCTTTATTTTTTCTACATGTTGTTTGATCTCTACAAACTCTCTTTAGTTACTGCATGTAATCCACATAAAATTTTTAACCCATAAAAATTTTTAATGCATACAATTTTTAACCCATAAATATTCAAATCTAATTACTATAAAATAAGTTTATTAATTTCACTATGTCTCCTTTTTTAAAGCTTGTATCATGATTCTCTTCAATTAAAAATAAATCTTTAGAATAAAGAATGAAGATGATGTAGTTCATTTAAAAACAAGATGAAATTCATTTTTAACAGTTTTATGTAAGACTAATTATTATCCAACTGATGAGTGGCGAGGTACCCCTACACTCAACCATACGAATACGAGCGTGCACGCACGATCCGGTCAAACTCCGCAAACTAAATGCCTTAACACCACAAGAAACACTTGGGGTTAATCGTTCGTTGTCTTCCCAGGCTTGCTTGTAAGTGTCACGGTGTATGGTTAAGCAAGTCTGAGGTATGTGATTTTTTTGGTATTTTTCGATTTATCTTCTATGCTATCAGAGGAAAGGGTTGAGAAACTAAG
>MNCI01031889.1:0-33309 GCA_015680685.1 Gnetum montanum
AGCGAAGATAGAGTAAGGATGAAATAATTCTATCTCAAGCAAAGTTTACAATTGATTTATTGAAAAAATATAATATGATGGAGTGCAAAGAATCGTATATTCCTATATCCCTTAAATTCAAGATTAGAATTGAAGGAGAAATCATTACTCCTACAAAATATCATTAGATACTTAGTGCTCTTATGTATCTTATGAACAAAAGAAAAGATATTCAATATGTTGTTAATCAATTGGTAGTGAAGATATAGAAACCAAATTACCATCATAAGCAGTCAGCCTTCTAGATCTTAGGATACATTAAACCTATAATATGATATGATTAATATTCAAGGTTACATTAAAAAAAGTTATGGAAGCTTATACATATGTAGATTGGGAAGGTGATTCCATTCATAGAAATTCTCATACTAGATTTTTGATTTAAGTTCATGGAAACCTTATTAGTTGGAGAAGTAATAAGCAATGAGTGTTGTATCTTTTGTAAATGAATGTTTTATATCATGCATTACAAGAAATTTTTAAAGATGTTATGTGGATTGAGTAGCTTTTTATAAAAATAAACATTAAACTTTTCAGCCCATTACAATCCATTGTGACGATC
Source organism: Gnetum montanum (assembly GCA_015680685.1). Taxonomy (NCBI): domain Eukaryota; kingdom Viridiplantae; phylum Streptophyta; class Gnetopsida; order Gnetales; family Gnetaceae; genus Gnetum; species Gnetum montanum. The sequence continues at coordinate 602 of MNCI01031889.1, forward strand.
AAGTTGTTGATATTTTTAGTGTGTCAAAACCTTAAATATGGAGAAGTTGCTTATGTGTCTTTGAGATTATTATAGGTCCAAGAAAGATGAATTTACCACATTAAGATGACCATGATATGGGAAGGGATTGGTAATTTTTCATGCTATATTTCAAAAGAAAATGCAAGAAAGTGATAAAGATAATAAGGATAGGAGAGATCTCACAACTTGTTAAGACATCTCAAGGTGAAATGAGACGTCTCTATTGAGATCTCAAAGCTTAGGTAATATGTCTCAAAAAAATAAGAGACATCTCATACTTTCATGAGGTGTCCTAGACCAAGACATCTCTAATTTCAAGGAGATGTCTCAACTCTACCCAAGGCATCTTAAATCTAGATGAGACATCTCTCCTGCAAGTAGCATAAATAAGTGAAATATCCCAAGTCATAAGAAAGATATCTTAAGTAGTTGTTTCTATCCATTTCAGGGATTTCAGTGGGAAAGTGGAGGAAAATAAAACTATATAGAGATGAAAAACTTAAGAGCAAAGTGCAAGAAAATGTGAGCAATCATTGGATACATCTTTGTAAAGTTTGAGTTCTTATATTCTTTATCTTTAGATGTATTTAGCAAGAATTTTATATATCTTTGTGAAGTCTAGATCCTTAATTCTTCCATATTTTTATATATTTTATGTTAAGCCTCAAAGCAAGGAATTTAAAGAGCTAGTTCAATTCATCATTGTCTTTCATTCCATTGTATTTTTCTCAGATGGATTGGATGTATTTCTTGAGGAGAAACATCCTTTGTAAACCTTGTAAGATTGTTAAGTCTAGTTAGCCTAAAAGGTTAGATATATTTCTTGAGGGAAAACATCTATTTGAAAGCTTGAGAGATTTGGTAAGACCTAAGAGTCTAGTTGTCATGAGGGTTTGGATGAGTTTCTTGAAGGAAATCATCCTTGAAGCTTGAGAGCTTGTTGAGACTTGAGAATCTATTGTAATTGAAGCCCTGTATAGGTTGTGATGTCCTTGAAACCACATTTTGAGCAACAAAGTTTAGAGGTATATAAGGATTCTACCCTTCAAGTGTGAAAGTGCCCATGTTGGGAAACCATTTAAATCTAAAGTATTCAAAGCTAGGCATTATGGGAGTAAAATTATTCACCCTCTTCTAAGTTCTCTATCTTCAAGTAATATCAGAGCCTTGGTATTCCCAGTGTAAGTTTAACAACTTAGAGTGAACTATGGAGGCATCATCTTATAACAAGCCATTAATATTGGTCACACAAAAGGTGCCACCAAATTTTCTAATCACATCATATGATAAGAGATTCCTGGTTTCAGCAGAAGTAAAATAGGCTCAAATCAAAGGCAAATCCATAATTCCATAGGAACAATAGTATCAAATCAAGCACCTTATGTCCCTACATAGTGTCATTATAATTCCAATTAAGTTGGTACTAGATGGTGAAAGAAAATGGAGAAAGTATTAAGAATTTTTTGATACAGGAGGCATATTAAATTTTTGTCACAAAGATGTGCTCGACAATTAGATCGTCAATCCAAATCCAATGAAGCTTGACACAATGAATGGGGTAAGATAGTTAACTCATTTTTCTTTTGATGTGCTAGTTCAATTTGGAGATGTCTACATAGGGAAGATCAATTTTGTCCAAGTTTCTGATAGTGGATTTGATGTGGGCATAGGTTCTCATTTTATGGATTCTTTGCCACCATATACAGTAGGATTAGATTTTCTGATTTGTTCTAATCCAAATGATGAGCCAAGACAAAAATTAGTAGTGAGTAGAATTCCACCAAAGCTACACCACAACAAACACTAGTAGATCAGAAGTTCATTTAGATTAAACAATCCATCAATTTTAGAAATCATCACCCAACACCAATTGGAAGAGATAGCATGATAGAAATACCAAAATTGATAGAAGTTAATGAAGGCTAGTGTGTTCGCCATCGAAGAAAAGGATGCATATCTACTTCTCTTAGCTAAATAGGAACATAGAAAATGCTATTGTGAACATCCATTCTAGTTTTTGGATAAAGATAGTCCAAAATCATTCATTCCCATAGTACATGACATTCCTATCCAGAGCAAGACTATAGTGTTAAATTCTCTGGACACTGAAGAACTACAAATCCAAGTTGATGAATTTTTGAATTAAAGGTTAATTCAAGAATCTAAATCCTACTATGCATGTTCAAGTTTCATAGTACAAAACCATGTGGATATCAAAAGAGGCAAGCCTAGAATGGTGATCAACTATATCCCTCTTAATACCATGATAGTAGAAGTTAAATGGCCACTACCAAACTGAGAAGCTCTTATCTAGAAGGTTGCAGAGAAAAAGATTTTTACTGAATTTGACTACAAAAGCGGTTATCATCATATTAAGATAGCAACACAAGATATTCATAAGATAGATTTTAGCACTCCTCAAGGCTTGTATGAATGGATGGTTATGCCATTCGGATTGAAAAATGCGCTAGCTCAATTCTAGAGGAGAATGGATGCCATCTTTGAAAATGTTTCTAATTTTGTAGCAAACTACATTGATGATTTTCTGGTGTACTCTAATTTAGTAGAGGAGCATGCAAAGAATTTGAAGATTTTTGGCCATCTATGTCAGAAGAATGAAATAGGGTTGTCTGCAAACCTAAATAAGTTCCAAATTGGAAGAACAAAAATAGAATTCTTGGGTATCACTTTAAAATAAGGAAAGATCCATATGCAATCCCATGTTTTGTAGAAGATATCATTGTTTCCATATCAACTGGAAAACAAAGACCAGTGTCTACAATTTCTAGGATGTTTGAATTCTGTCTCCAGGCACATGCCAAAGCTATCAAACAAGACAATCTAAATCTACAAGTGTAAGAATCTAGTGCCATTCAATTGTAATTCCAAGGCTACAAAAGAAGTGTAGAAATTGAAGAAAGAATGCCAGAATCTTCCTACATTATCACCAGTGTTTCAAGGCCCATTCATTCTTAACATGGATGTAAGCTATGATGCTTGGGAAACAGTACTATTGAAGGTTGGTATGCGCTGAGAAGAAGAAGAAATTTGTGCTTATGCTTCAAGAGCTTTTCACAAGAATGAACTTAACTATTGGCCTGTAGAAAATAATATTTTAGCAGTAATCAAAGGTATAGATAAGTTTCATTTCTATCTTATTCAAGGTCCATTCATTCTAAGAATGGATTCTAGCAATCTGGCTACTCTCATCAAATGGAAGATCACTCCTTCGCCAAAGCTTCAAAGGTTCGCATGTTGGTAGTTTTTGTTGCTACAATACCAATTTTCCATTAAGAAAATTCTAGGAATGGTGAATCACCTGCCTGATGCTCTAACCAGAGAATTGAAATTATCATAAGGAACGGTGCTCAAGCCTAAAAGGTCAGAAAAAAGTGTTCCAGGTTATTCTCAGAACCTGAATCAAGACAATAACAAATGGAAGGCATGATTAGTATAGATGCCAAAGGATATTGTAAAATGGTGTAGGCAGGTGAATCAACTTTTTCCTTAGGATTCTACCATGAGTTTATCAAAAAAATATGCCACACTTAGCTTCTTCATGAACATGGTTGGAGGAATTGATTAAAGGAAGGAAATTGAAGGAAAAAGAGCATAAGAAGAAGCATCTACAAGTACAGGAGCCATTAAAGGATTTAGCTAAGAAATTGTGAAGGCTAAGGAAAGAAAAGAAAGAAAAAAGAGCAAAAGTAGAAGCATAATAGAAAGAAGTAGAAGAAAAATAATGACATGAAGGTTTCAAGATGAAAGGGTCTCTAAAGAAGATTGAAGGTTTCGATGACAATTTTCATTGTCAAACCAGATTAATGATGGAAAGAAGAGTAATGCCACCTTAGCAGCAATATCAACAATTGCTAGCATTTTTAGCCTTTCAACAATGGCCAGGTGTCATTTTCCTAGTCATAAATATCGATTATTTACCACCTAAAGAATTCCTTCATGTAATTCTCTTATGGAATGATTAGCTTACAATAATGACAATTTTCTAGATTGATGAAAGAACAATCATCATCGATGCATTCACTCGTGTAGCTAGAAAGATAAGGCATTGCTAGTAGAGTTCTAGATCAATAACAGAAAATTTTGCAACAAGGCTTACAAGGTGTGTTTGTTTCTTTGGTCACAGAATTCACAGTATATCTATCAGAAAATTTTAGATTGAAAGATAAATTGTTGTTGAGTCAATGAAAGTTGACAAATTTAAAGTACTTTGAACAACTTAGTGCTGAGTATGGAAAAGATGTCTATAGGTTAGCATTGCATCAAGATCTATTGATTGTATATCTGTATTTGGAAAGTTTTCCAACAAAGTTAGGTCACATGGTGCTGTACAAAGCCATAGAAAAGAATACAGATCTATCACTCACATACTTTTTAGATATTATTCACATGGTAAGACAAGAACTCCAGTTTTCCTGTTACAATGTTAGTTTGATGAAGTTACTCCCGTTAGTAGAAGCATGTACAAATTTAGACAGAGTTGATGTATTTGGAAATTTTCCAAGGAAGCCATATTGAAGAAAGAAACATGTGATCTCAAGAAGACTAAGAAGAAATCCTAAATTTTCAAAACGAAGATGGTTCAAAGGATTTAAGCCATGGAGACAAAGTCATTGTACTAGTGTTTTTGTTAAGAGAAGAAAGCAGCTAGTCAATTGAAAGAAGATTTATTGTTACCACTGCAAGCAGTATGGACACTACGCCCATGAATGTCCTCAAAAGAAAGCAAATCCAAAGGTGAAGACATTCTTTGATACTCATCTTGAAGAATGGAAACTAGTGGATGATCCTAAAGAGGAAGAACCAATGAAGCAAATCTATCATATTTAATTCTTGTCAGATGATGAAAGTGAAAAAGACAGCATTGATATAGAAGAAATAAGTGACCTCAAACAAGAAATAGACCTAGAACAAAATGGTGAAATCAAAGCTTGTGGATTCATAATGAACACTTCTCTACCAAAATGGTATGATATGATAAAAGATTGGATGCAGAATCTCACAATGGAAGACTATGCAGAAATCAAAAGCTAGTTAAATGATCAAGAAATGTATTTGGTGTTGGATGGAGACATGGAGTAGTTAACCCAGCAAAAGTCTAATCATACCATTAATAACTTTGATGATGAAGAAGTAAGTTTATCTTTAACATTTCATTGTAAAGAGACACTTCCAAGAGGATTTTCAGAATTGTTAAATCAGATCTAATTGGATTTTTATAATGTTCTTAGAAAGTGTGAGCATCACTAGACCTTGGCTGCATCCACACTAACAATTCCAATTTCAAAGCAACATACTTCTCTTCAAGGGAACTCGTTAGCTGAAGCATGTAAGAAAATTTTTCTACAATATTTCAATAAAGTAAAGAGTTTATGTTTACCTGAAAGAAATTATTTATTGCTTAAATTCCATAAAAGAATGGATGATATAAGTTCTTTAATAGGAAGCTATGACAACAAATTTAAAGGCTATTAGCTATTGGATTATGTTTATCAAATTACGTAAATGGAGCAAGGGATTTAAACTACATATCCTAGAAAATGAAAACACTAAAAATAAATCTTGTACAAATGTACCACCTCCATTTCATCTTCTAGCCAACCAATGATGAAATCAATACCTTCTGATCTTTGTACTATTACATGATCATGAAATGCCTTAAGAACAACTCTCAAACAGCTGGAAATGTGTTGGGTATATTGTGTTGTATATGGAACACAACTATGTTGGTGGTTTGTGTTGTAAATTTCATATTAAAGAATTAGAATGATCTTAACTCAATTTGAAATGCTCAGATCTTGAAAAGGAAAACTTTTACTACGTGTTGAGACTCAAAAACTAACTTTCCTATGAGAAGGTTAACAAGCAGCTTGCAGATATAAAGCTCATCAAGGAAAGGAAATCCTAAGAGTTACGATGGGACAAGGAAGAGATCCAAATGTCAAAAGAGGTTTGGGAAATCCTTCCCATATTGAAACATCTACAAGCATATCATCAAGTATGTTTTCAAAATAGAGATATTCATCTAGGTTTGAGCATCTAGTTCAAGTAAGAAAAATGGTGTTTTTATTATGGAAAAATGGGAATTTACAATCTTATTGTTATTCATGATTAAAACACTATACTTGGTGTTATCCAAAGAAATCTAGAAAAGGTGTCTTAAAGGTAAAGAAAGTTTGAAGATTTAAGGAGAAAAAGCATGAGAAAATATTTTTTGCATAAGTTGCTTTCTGAGCTAAAAAAACCACTTGGTATATTAATAGTGGATGTTGAAGATACATAATAGGAGACAAATATTAGTTTATATAATTTTTAGAATACAACTATGGAATAATTACTTTTGGAGATGATTCAGAAGTTTCAATTAGAGGTATTAGCACTATTGGAGGTAAGAATTAGCCACATGTTAAGGGTGTACTCTATGTTAAAGGTATCAAACACAATATTCTTAGTGTAAATCAAGTTTGTGATTAAAATTATGAGGTTTTCTTCTTCAAAGACTCATGTAAAGTAAGAGACTCTTGCTTTGGAAACATTATTATAAAAGATAGTAAAAAATCAAATGTTTACACTATCATTTTTGTAAATACTAGTAACTACAGTACCAAGTGGTTCATTAGAAATGCATGTGATGTTCAAGCATGCCATAGGAAATTGGATCACATAAATGTATGTAGGACTCTTAATAACCATCCTCTAAAAAGTAATACAATTTTTTTCTTTTATACGCCTTAAAAAATACATGGGATCATACTTACATTAGCAACTAATAAGGATGTGACTCATAATGATGGGATGATTACAAGACCAATATACCTCCTTTCCTTATTAGACTTAACAAGATATTTATAGGATGAGACTTTGTCACTTCTCATAATCTTAAGAATTGATTCATCTATTGCATATTATCTATCTTTAGTAGTACTATGATATCTTAAGAACTCGAGTTGTTCGGTGATTGCTAATACTTTGCATTACTTGTGAAACTAGAAAATATCAAATATTTGTGTAACTTACTTATTTTAAGTTTTATTTTAAAAGTAGCTCAAACAGATGTGGTTAGATGTACTCCTATTTCTTCACTATGTTTCTACCATACATGATCATTTAATCTATAATAGGCTTTAAATAATGGCTGGGAATAAAAATATAGCTTTCAACATCTTTGCCTACGCAATGTGGTGTTACATTCCCACATTGAGGGCCATCCAAATTTAAAAATTTAATCACCATTTGGCCATGATTTGGATTATATTTGGGTTCCAAATTACATAACTAAGGCTTGGCTCAATAATCATTTTTAGACTACATCTCAATATACCCTCAAGATTGGTGACTGGAGATTGTACATGAGGTGCATACACACTTACAAATGGCACTTGCACCATTGAAAATATTCAAGGTGTTATGCAACTCAACCCCCTTAGATCCAGTGGCTCAGGATATTAAGTTGAAGTAAGCATTTGTATAGGTACGGTTGTATAGTGGTGCCTATTCCCACATCCAAGGTAGGTTGTATGCAAAATAAGTAAATAATGAAACGCATACATTCAAGATATGAGGATGAATATATATTATTATTAAAATAAGTAGTCAATGATCCCTAGAAATATTACATACGTCACATAATGCACACTAAACAAATGCATCATCCACCTAATTACTAATTATGAGTTTAGGTAAATCACTTATCCTAGGTTCCAAAGGGCTAATCGTAATTCATGTGGATTAAGAGAAGGAAAATAAACATAAATGATCACACACATATTTTCTTTCTTTTCTTTACACAAATAAAAAATATGATTGCTAACAAATAAATGGATTTAGCACATTATAGCAAAAATTAATAAACAATTTTCACTTTGCATGAAAAGAAAATCTAACTATGACAAAATGTATAAACATTCATGTAATGAAGAACTTACTCCAAGAAGACCTCTAGCCTTCCAAGATGTAATATTGTCATCATACAAATGAAAGAAATAATTGTGCATCTCAAGTGTATTTTAAATGTCATATAAGAACTAGCTCACATCCTACAATGGAGAGAGTTACAATACTCTATAAGGATTTTTTCAATAGGAAAATTAGCCAAAGTTTTCCTCTATTTTAAAAAATCTAAAATTGGGCTAAAAAATTGTAAAATTAGGGCCTAAATTTTTAGCAATCAAATTTGTGTGTAGGGGAGATCTAGGGCTTGAAAATAAATCTAAGATTATAATTCACATAGCTCATGGGAGTTGGGATTTAATAAGGTTGTGTTTTTCTTTTGTTTTTTTTTTCTCCTCTGAACCTAAGGTATCCTTTAGGCTCTACAATATTAGTAACTAGGAGATATAATCTTAGGAAAATATTACTAGCTAATAATATTAATAATAGTAAAAGTCCCCCTTTTTCATTATTTCTTAGGCTAAAATAGAGAATGAAAAGTCTCTAAATTCTTGTTTTATAAGGAAAAAAGAGAAACAAAGGTATTCTATATGTGATGGTTTCCATTTACATTTTTATCTTTATCTAGGAAATTAGAAACAGTAAATTCTAGACACTAAAACATTGGAATAAAACAATGGTAGTCTCTATACTATCATTGTTAACTAATCAAAATTCTAATTTTATTGAGTATAAAACAAACAAAATATTATGTGCTCATGTGCAATATGGAAAGGAGAAATAATAATAAAATAGGACATACACTAAGTTTAAACACCATGATGGATTAACAAGGTTCCAAACTTTGACATCTTCACTAATAAATTTTCTAGCCTCTCATGCTTTCACATTGAAAGAAATGTAGACTTGAACAAAGGATAACTTAACAATGATTTGCGACATGAAAACTCTATTAGAAACCCCTCAAAACTAACCCAAAAATGATCAAAAAAATAAAGCATGTGCACTTAACAAAGGAAACAAAAAATCCTCAATATACAAGCTTTATTTTTAATATTAAAATAAGTACTTAATGAACCCTTTGTCCATCCAACTATGCTACACTAAGTATTTAACCCTACAACATCTTGAAGCCCACACAAGAAGAACACTCAAGATGCATAAAATGGTAAGGGCTAACCTCATCAAACACCTCAAAGAACTAGGCCCTTGTAGCCCACATAAGAGATTACCAACCTTGGATAGAATGATGGGGTACATTTCTTTTATAAAACAAAAATAATCACATAAACATGAAATTTCAAGTGTACATGATACAAATGCTAAATCATAAGCCAAAAACATCCATACCAAAAATCAAATCAAAGACATATGAGAGACTACATGCATGACTCACAACTCATAAAAAATTTCACATGCCATCATGAAATAATCCTCACCTATCCAAACCAATACAACTTCAAACACGTACTAAAATATTTTGTATAGAAAGGGTTTGAAATATACAACTTTGAAGTTGAACTTAATCAATTTGGGAAGGGAGAAGACACTTCAAATTTGGGTTTTTGTCTAGCCAATATCCTCAAGAAATTAACTTCAAATTGTAGGTCCAAGATGCTATCAAAGTCTTCTCACAAAATTAGAGAGAAATAGTCCCATGTATCAACCAAAACAATCCATAAAATAAGTTCCAAAAGCCTCCAACAGTGGAAGAAAAATACACCTTCCAAGAGCCCACAAGAACACTCTAGACAACCCAAGATATTGCTAAGAACAAGCAAGAAAAATCCACTTTTCTTCTCCTCTTCTCAATGCCTCACCCCTTCACCTAGCATAGTCTTCCCTTCCTTGTCAAAAAGTGAAAATGAGAGTAAACACCCTCTCTATTTGTGAGATGGAAGAGACCCTAAGGCTTGTGTAAAGACCTGTGCATAAAATTTTACACAATGAATAAAGAATAGACAACCCATTCTTCAAAAAGCCTATCTTTAGTCATGGCATCAATGCTACTTAACATAGATAAGTAAGCTCTTATGAAGGAGTAGACATGTGAAATTGACAATGCTCAAGAGAGTTACATGGACACTAGTAACTAAGTCCTTTATCCATTTTACAATAATTAATATGAAGTGGATAATTTATAAATAAAGTAAATGTCATCATAAGCATGCCATAGAGCATACATCACCATTCCACATTGACTTTTTCTATGGCTATACCTTTTTGTCTTATTTTAAGTTACTTTTTAGTTTATATACTATGAGGGTTTCTAATTTATTTTTGTCCTTTTGCATATTTTCCACACATGTCAAGCTAATCGTACTGAGCATAAACATGCCATAGCTACCATGCTAAAAAATAAAATTTTAAATGAATCAAGGAACGTGTAGTTTTATTAGGTACTTTTTTAATCGTTTAACATTAAAATCTCAAAATATAAAGGTCAAATTAAAAAAATAATTGTAGATCTATACTCTAGACATAAAAATGAGCTGGTCCACCAAATTTGAGTGTGATCAAACAAGTTTTAATTTTGACACATTTTAATTAAATAAATATTTAAAAAATTTAAAATTCTAACTAAAAATCAAAATAAACCATGGATCCACATAACATTAATTTTCTAGTATTATTGTAAAATAATGGTAAACTTTTTAATGCTCATTCATTACTAAAAAATATATATTTCTTAAACTTAAAAGAAAAGAATTAGAAATAAATAGTAACCTTGCTTATGTCACCCAAATAAAGGTCTTCATATTACTAAGAAGCATTAGGCATATCTAAAAATATATATAAGATTTAAAAAAATTAAATTCTAAATATTTAATAGAGTATTAATGTCATGTGTACAAATGTGGGGCATTACAAGATATTCTTAAAACCCTTGTCTCTAAAGACATGGTTAGAAGACTATCCAAGCTAAATGATTCCGTCATGAACTCATGTGATACATGCTAGAAAGGTAAACAAACAAGGGTAAGATTTGGTAAGAAATATTGTATCTCTACCTCACATCCTTTGGATTTTCTTCATTTGGACTTGGTAGATCCATCATGAACTCTTATTTTAGGAAAAAAAAAACATAATACTTTACCATTTATAGACTATTTTTCTTGATTTACATGGGTTACCTTTTTATATCACAAGGATGAAACTTGTGATCATTGTGTGAGAATTTGTAATTAGTTACATAATGAGAAAGACTATGCAATCAAGATGATTAGAAGTGATAATGAGGGAGATTTCAAAAATGCTAAATTTAAAGAATATTATCAAATAAATGAAATTCATCATCAATTATTTGCCCATTGAACTCCCCAAAAAAATGGAGTTGTTGAACATATAAAAAAAGGCTTCTAACTAAAATCAGTAGAACCATATTGAATGACAAAAATGTTCCTTATTAATTTTAGACCAAAGCAATCAACACTACTTGCTATGTCTCCAACAAAGTTCTGGGAAGAAGTTTTATCTAAAAAATTCCTTATGAGCTTTAGATGAGTAGAAAACCTTCAATAAGTTTCTTTTATGGTTTTGAAGCTAAATTCTTTATTTTAAATGAAAAAGATTCCTTACAAAAATTTGACCCAAAAGTTGATGAAGACATGTTCCTAGGCTATTCTACAATGAATAGGGCATATAGAGTCTACAACAAAATAACTTACACTATAGAAGAGACTATAAACATGAAGTATAACATAGTGATGTCTTTATTTCAATGTGCAAATAGATGATGAGGAAATCCCTATTAAGAAAGATGCCCAAATACCACAAGTTATGTGAGATGGAGAAACTGAAGTAGGAGATAAAAGTGAAGATGATAACCAAAACCAAAGTAAGATGTCAAGACTAAGAAAATAAAATTTTCTTAATGATGTGAGTGGACAGTTGAATGATGGAATAAAAAAATCAAGCAAAAAAAAAGAGTTGTGTACCTATACTAACGTTTCATAAGTTGAGCTAAAAAATTTTCAATGAAGTAGTAGAAGAAGAAGGGTTGATCTCAACTATGCAAGATGAGTTGAACTAATGTTTTAGGAATGATGTGTGGACTCTTATTTCAAAATGAAATAATAGATAAATCATTGGGATAAAGTTTATGTTTAGGAATAAGACTAATGAAAGTGAAAAGATCATCAAAAAACAAAGCTAGGTTAGTTTCTAAGGGGTACAACCAATAAGATGGGATTGATTTTGATGAAACTTTTCTTCTTCTAGCTAGGATAGAATCAATTAGACTTCTTCTAGTATATGCTAGCATCAAAAGAATAAAATTACAACAAATGGATGTGAAAAATACTTTTTTAAATAGAACCATTTAAGAGAAAGTTTATGTTGAGCAACCTAAAGGATGTATTGGTCATCTTCATTCCAACTATATCTATAGATTAAAAAAATCTCTCTATGGCCTTAAATAAGCTCCTAAGGCTTGGTATGAATGACTTTCTCAACTTCTCTTAGAAAAATGTTTTGAAAGAGGTAGAGCTAATGTGACTGTGTTTCTAAAATGGTTTGGTATCAATTTACCTATAGTGCAAATTTATGTTGATGATATTATTTTTGGTGCTACTAATGAAAATCTATGCAAGAACATTTTAGAACTTAGGTAGAAGAAATTTAAAATGAGCATGATGGAGGAATTGAACAACTTCCTTGGTTTTCAAATTAGATAAATCAAGGAGGGTACCTTTGTTTGCTAGACAAAGTATACACAAGGCTTATTGGAAAGAATCAACTTGGTTGAAGCCAAGCCTACGAAAGTAGCAATGGGTGCAAATCTAAAGCTTAATAAGGATGATTAAGGTAAAGCATTTGATCCAAAAATCTATAGAGGTATAATAGGTAGCTTGCTCTATTGGACTGCTAGTATACATGATATTGACTTACGTGTTGGTATATGTATCAAATATCAAGACAATCCTAAGGAATCATACTTAAAAGGTATAAAAAGAATTTTTCATTATCTAAAGGGTGCTAATGACTAGGTACTTTGGTATCCAAAGGATTCTATACTTGATTTGCTAGGTTTTGGGAAGCAGATTGGGTAGGATGCACAAATGACCAAAGGAGCACAAGTGGTATCTATTTCTTCCTTGGGAAGTGTTGCCTCTTGGGCAACCAAGAAACAAAATTATACAACTCTATCGATAGCTAAAGAAAAATATATTTAGTTGTAAGATGTTATGCATAACTTATTTGAATGAAAGAGATAATCAAGGATCTAGAGATGAACTCTAATAATACTCACATATATTATAAGAACAATAGTGATATCAATATGATCAAAAATCCAATTCATAATTGAAGAATAAAACATATTAAAATATGATATCATTTCATAGGACAACATGCTTAACTTGGACATGTCAAATTGGAATACATTGAGATAAAAGCACAACTTTTAGATTCCTTTACCAAGCCCTTGATGAATGAAGACTCACATAATTATGCAAAGATATGGGGATAGGGTCTTGTCCTACTAGGTAAAGTGAGGGTTTTCTCTCACTCATTTACTTAGATAGGATAGGTTAGGATATAATAGATAAATTTTCTTCTCTTAAGAAGCAATTAATATGAGGCATTCTTTTCCTAAGAATGCTCCATATGCAGCCTCAAGACCCTTCGAGCTAGTAAGAAGCTTCAACACATATGTTGGTCTTGTGTTTTCTTCTTGGTATTTTTGAGAAATTAATGTTGAGATTGTGTGATTACTATTCATTAACTTACCCTTCTTTCCTCTCCTTGCTATAATAAAAACTTGATTCTATTCTACAAAAATAATTTACCAATTTTTAGGTATATATATACTGATTAATGCTTTCATGCTAATCCATTATTCAAGTTTTGGATATCACCAAAAATGAGAATATTGTTGACATTTTTGGTGTGTCAAAACATTGAAAATGGAGAACTTGCCTATGTGTCTCTAAGATTATTACAAGTCCAACAAAGATGAATTTTCCATATCAAGATGACCAAGAAATGGAGATAACGTAGTAATTCATCATGCTATATTTTGGGAGAAAATCCAATAAAGTGAAAAATATTATGAGGATACAAGATGTCTTAATTCTACAGGAGATGTCTCATAACTTGTGAAGACATCCCAAGGTGAAATAAGACATCTTTGCTAAGATTCTATTTCTTAGGTAAGACATCTCACAAAAATTAAGACATTTAACACATGCATGAGATCCTAGACCAAGCTAAGACATCTCTAATTTTAAGGAAACATCTCAAAATTTCCCAAGATGACTTGAATCCAAACAATATGTCTTTCTTGCAAGTAGCCTAAATCAATGAAATGTTCCATGCCATAAGAAAGACATCTCAAATAACCATTTCTAGCCATTATAGGGATTTCAATAGGAAATTGGATGAAAACAAACCTATAAAGAGATGGCAAACTCAAGAGAAAAGTGCAACAAAATGTGAGCAAGAATTAGATACATCTTTATAAATTTTGGGTCCTAATATTCTCTATCTTTAAATGTGTTGAGAAAAATTTGTATATATCTTTGTGAAGTCTAGATCCTCAATTCTTCCATATTTTGTTGCATTTTGTGTTAAGCCTCAAAGCAAGGAATCTGAAGAGCTAATTTAATTCATCCTTATCTTTCATTCCACTGTATTTTACCATGAGGGGTTAGATGTATTTATTAAGGGAAAATATGATTTGTAAATATTGAGAGCTTATGAAGACCTAAGGGTCTAATTTCCCTAAGGGGTTGGATGTGTTTCTTAAGGGAAAACATCCATTGGAAAGCTTAAGAGCTTTGTTTATACCTAAGGGTTTGATTTCCCTAAGGAGTTGGATGAATTTCTTAAGGGAAATCATCTTTCAAGACTAAGAGCTTGTTGAGACCTAAGGATATATTATAATTGCAGTCATATATAAGTTGTGTGTCCTTACACCACACTTTAAGCAACAAAGTTTGGAGGTATGTACGGATTCTATCCTTCGAGAATGAAAGTGATGAGTCATGGTCTATCAGGTCCTATTATCGGATCCCCATTATTGGACCCTTATTATCAGACCCCTGTTGTTTGATGGGTCCTAATATCAGACCCTCATTATTGAGTACACGATATTGCGACACAAGTGATATCAAGTACATGATATCATAGCCTGCCAAGATATATCAGACATCTAATAATTTCCTATAAATAAGAGGCGGTGCACTTGGTTTTGACATTAGTTCTTAGTACCTTATCCAAACTCTTGCAGTTTTTCCTTCTTAGAGTTAGAATTATTTCACAATGCATGCCCACAATGTGATGATTGTAATTGTATGACATCCTTTATTCAAGTGTGATGTACTTGGACATGCACATGACCAAAAATAAAGATCAAGATTACTTCATCATTACAACATTCACTTATTTTAATTATTTAATTTTTATTATTTTTTATTACTTTCGTAGTTAATATCTCTTCACCCTAAACTCCTATTAAATGCAGAATGAGTACGACTTAATCACGAGCATTTAAGTGTGACTACTTGGTATGCCAGTAGCATACCTAGGCCATGCACTTGGTAATCCCAGTGGTAGTTGTGCACAAGGTCCAAGATATGTATGGATGATTAAGGAACAGATGCTCATCACACTTAGGCTAGCTTAGATTCTCTTCCCCTATCTCATATTAGCTTAACTCTCTCCCCCTTTTCCTCCTAGCTTAATTAAAGATCATTTTCCACTGCTTCCAGGAGTAGCATTAGTTTAGGAACACATCATACACCTCACTCTAGACTAAACCATACATGACAAAGAAAATACTAGTCCAGGTGGGAAGGTAGCGAACTGCGATCAACAAGTAACTGTCTAGATACCACAGCTAGCCCATCTGCGGAGTTTGATCAAATCATGCATGAAACGCTTGTATTCATATGGTTGAGTGTAGGGGTACCTCACCACTCATCATGGGCACTGTTGCTAGGGACGGTGCTAGTTATTTAGATTAGTTACATCATACAAGATCATTGTAACAAGTATTAACGATATATCTTTCAGAAAGTATAATTGCAATAAATCACACACAATTTTACAACCATGTCTCTTTCACAAGATAGTGATAATGCAACATCTAGCAATGCAATTCATTGGAGAACCAATGAAGAAGTTTGAAGTACTCGATCTTATGTAGGAGTTTCATATGTTCATAGACACCCCAACGATATTGAAGGACTCTTGTCATCTAACTCTAACACCGCTAGCAAGGATGGGACATCCCATAGAACAAGGAGGCTCGTAAAGCCTAGGACATTCTCAATAATTAAAAAAAACTTATCCAAGGATGATTGGGAGACTTAAAAAAGTCATGACGAGTCTTCCAAATCTTTCTCTTCCTTTGCTCCTTCAACATCAAGTTTTGACATGGACGATCATCTCTCTAGGGGTCAGCATAGAAATAGAAATTGAACCCATGAACAAAATTAGGAACGCCAACATGAACAAAGACAACATCGTTCCAACTCAAAAATGCATAACATACCTAGTGATGATCAACCCTTTCTAGCCATTAAGAGCCTAATTCATATACAAGAGGCTATTTGAATAGCCCGTAGGCATTGTAAGGAAAGTTGTCTACCCATGCTTGATTTAAATATCTTTCCAAAATTTTCAAGAGGCTATGATTTAGATCTACAACAACATCTACAAGCCTTCCATGATGCCTATGTATGAAACAATATCTATAATGGATGGAAAAAAATTAAGCTCTTTCCTGTGACACTTGTTGGCCAAGAAAAAGTATGGTATTAGTCCCTAAAACCCAAATCAATTCGACATTGGCCAATAATGGTAGAGCTCTTCAATGAAAGATTTCAAACTTATGCAAGAGTGTCAGCCTTGAGGAAACAAATCCAAGAGTGGAAACAAGCACAACATGAACCCTTGGACATGGCCTTAGAAAGATATTATGCATTTTTAAACAACTACCTAGGTCATGAGTTCTCCAAGGAGAGGCTAATGTACCACATTATTGATGGGCTCCGTAATGAAACAAGGGAAACCCTAGGAATGTATGCTCAAGGTCAACTATATGAGCTACAAACCCATCAACTCCAAGAGCTTATTAAGCAGGTAGCAAAAGAAGAAGGAGAAATGGCTAGATGGGAGAATGTTGAAAAATCTCAACGGGACCAAAATCTTACATCAACAAAGGTCCATAATCTGAAAGAAGAGAAATCAACTCACCTGAAGGAGGTGAAATCATCTTTGCCAACACTACAATCATTAAACGAAATTGAGGCAAAGATCAATAAGATGATGGAATGGATGCATAAAAAATGTACAGAATGTGCCAACATTATTGGAGGTAGAGTTATCATGAACCAAGAAATAGGACAAAACATCCTTAGACAATCGGAAAGAAGGGTTGAAAAGAATAAGAACTCAACTGTTAATCATATGTATCAATGCAACATTTTCCTGTACGATCACCCCAAGGGTTAATTCCTAATCTTGTCACATTTACATGAGCATTGGGAAAGAATGTTACATCTAGAATTCATACAAAAATACTGTGTTCGATCATAGTGGGAACAATCCCAATCATGGGGGAGGACACCCTCAAATTGATCATACCCTTCATACCATTTGAACCCAAGTGCTTATCAAGTCCAACATCTTGTTTTCCCAACTAGGTCAACATATTCTATCTCACCACATTATTATCATTATCCTAAATATTATCAACCCATATCCTTTCCAATAGGACCACCACCTTGGGTAGCTTACACTTCTCTTCAATTCCAACATTCTCATCCTTTACCTCCTTCTACATCGCCACCAGTTGTTCCTGAGGGATTTGCATCACAACATCAACCCAAGAACGTTACTTGTACTTCTACTATCAACAACACCGGGAACCCTTTACAAAATTGAAGGCATCCCTTCTTTAGACATGATCATAAGAAGAAACAACACAATTCTGAGCCCACTGCATCCTCCAACTAAGCACAAGTCTAACACTATGGTGCACCTTCCTATTCAAACCCAACATCTCATGTTACCTTAGCAGGGCCACCAATCCAAAATCCAACAACTATGGGGTCCAATGAATATTTCCATGTAGGAAGGCATGTTGATCCTTGCATACCATCTTATGGTCACAAGTACCATAGTGGGTCAACTCCTTATAAATTAACCACATCTTAGAACTTGCCCCACTATGTCAACTCTAACAAAGTGTGTGAACTCCAATGGGGTAAGTATGATCGAGTCCCAATATTTCCAACATGCAAGGGTCCCAATTCTTCATTTATTAATCCTAGCCATGCTCAACCGTTTATTTATGGGGGATACTCCCCATTCTAATAACAAGTAGGATTAATAAATATTTTTCATTTCTTTAATTTTGCAAAAAAAAAATTCAGTTTTTCACTTCTCAACTTATTGTCTTTTTGTCTTTTCATCTTTTTATCTTTTTAAAGTAATCTCATCTAGGAATAAAACACTCATGTGACTAGTTGGTTGAGGTGTTGTTCTATGCTATCAAGTCTTAGGTGACTAATTATTTGAATAGAGAGTCTACAACATCCATCCACCCATTCTATTAATAAGGGGTTCTACCGTAGGTACAATGATATTCTTAATCATTAAAACTTAAAGTAACCTTGTGTTATTATACCCAAAGTGAAGAAGAATGGACTAAGTGGGAATGGCAAGGGTGTGACATCAAGGGGACTTGTGGATTCTCTTTGGTGATGTCTGTGGGAGTTACCATGTAGCTTGGTTGTACTAAGATCCTTGTAGATCTAACGAAAAGTGGGAGTAAGAGTAATCAAGAGGCACTCAATCAAGGAAAAATAATGCTAATCTAGGGGTTCCCATTGGAAAGACATGTACCCATGCCTAAAGATAGGTAGCTTCTCTAGATTAAGCATTCCAAAAAAAATGATGATGAATCATGATAAAAAAAAGAGAGAGCAAGAAGAGTGTGCCAAATCAGCCACACAAAGAGAAAAAAGAAGAAGAAGAAAAGATCAAGATCAAAGTGCCACAAAGCAATTTCGAATCACTCCTCCCTTGAAAAAAACACCAAGTGATCGTACACCTTGTTGTCATGGTGATCTTATTGTTGTTTATCATTGGAATGAAACAATGAGATGTTACTGATCAGAGGAATGGACTTGATCTTGATTTTTGAGTGACAAGTTAATGACACATTAATCATGCCTTACACTGAGAATTCATTGTGCCCTGAGTTAGTTACCTCATATCCAAATCTTTGCAATCCCTTCTACAATTTGCCTAATCTCGGTGTCCATGTATTTGTGACTTGTGTGTTGTATAGCATTGAATTCATACCTCATTACGGTGGTATCTACATGTGTGTGTTTTGTGAAACTAGTGTGGATTACATTTAACCCTTCTAGTGCCTACAGACATTTTAAGGTGTGGTTACGCAAGGGAATTATAGGTTGGAACCTACTTTGGGGAGGATCCACTTGCATGAATTTTGCAATTTGTACTTGTTGCAAACCACCAAATCATCTTATATCCTCCAAGTACTTCATTACCAGATCTATTCTTTCCTTTTTCATCAGTTTATCAAATGTTCCTCAAAACCAGGTCTTTTTATGTGTCACCTAAACAAACTAGGTCCAACATTAAAATTTTAGGGTAACTTCCTTGAAAAAATTTCTAACTCTAAAATCATACTAAGAAAAGAATTCAACATTTATTAAAGGCAATGAGTAAGGTATGAAATCATTGAACTTTTTTCAATAACCTTACTAACAATTGATCTTTGTCTGATTATAGATGACCCCTAAAAGAAGACAACAAGGAGGACCTTATCAAGGTGGAACCGAACGGCCAGGGGGAGGCAAAGGCCAAGGACCTCATGCAGAACATGCAGAGTAGGAGGCATAATCATTCAGCATCCATCATGAAACTCCTGTTACTAGACAATCTAGCCAAGAAAAAGGTGGAGAGGTCGGGGCCTGAGCCTGTGAAGAGGAAAGATGGCTATTTGCGGTATGGCATGTCAAGACCAATCAAGTGCTCTCATAGCTATCATGTCTATGTAAAATTTCAACTCCATCAAACATCGGAACATCAGCATGGATGGCTCATAATCCTTGGATAGAAGAGGAAAAACATCAGTCGCTTCTTCAATGGTATCAATCTTAGAAGCCTAGCGCACAGGAAAAAGGAAAAGCACCCATGGAGGAGCCACCACTACTGGGAATCCCATGAGTTCCACAAGTTTTGTCTTTTGTGTATGTGTCCAAATTTCATTTAATTCTCCACTATGATCTGAATAAATTCCTAGTCAGTCAATAATCTCATACCTATCCACTATGCAATCAATTAAACTTGTTCCTCACTTTCTTTAACTCAAGGAAAAGTTGTTATTCAGTCGTGGGGGTATGATGAGTCATGGTCTATCAAGTGTCATGGTTTGTCGGGTCCTATTATCGGACCCCTGTTATTGGATCCCTATTGTATTATGGGTCTTGATCTTGAACCCTCATTATCGAGTACACGATATCGTGACACAAGCAATAATGGGTACTCAATATTGTGGCCTGCCAAGTGATATTGGATATTCGATATCCAGTCCTATCTCATTGCCTATAGATAAGAGGGGGTAGACTTGGTTTTGACATTAGTTCTTAGTCCCTTACCCAAACTCTTGCAGTTTTTCCTTATTAGAGTTAGAATTATTTCTCAGTGCATGCCTGCAGTGTGATGATTGTAATTGTACGACATCCTTTATTCGAGTGTGACATACTTGGACATGCACATGACTGGAAATAAAGATCGAGATTACTTCATCATTGCAACATTCACTTAGTTTAATTATTTAATTTTTATTGTTATTTATTTCTTTCATAGTTAATATATCTTCACCCTAAATGCCTATTAAATGTGGAATGAGTACGACTTAATCATGAGCATTTAAGTGTGACTACTTGGTATCCTAGTAGCATACCTAGGCCATGCGCTTGGTAATCCTAGTGGTAGTCATGCATGAGGTCCAAGATGTGTACGAATGATTAAGGAATGAATGATCATCGCACTTAGGCTAGCTTATATTCTCTTCCCCTATCTCATATTAGCTTAACTCTCTCTCCCTTTTCCTCCTAGCTTAATTAAAGATTATTTTCCATTGCTTCCAGGAGTAGCATTAGTTTAGGAACACATAATACACCTCACTCTGGACTAAACCATACATGACAAAGCAAATACTAGTCCAGGTGGGAAGACAACGAATTGCGATCAACGAGTAACTATCTAGATACCACAGCTAGCTTGTTTGCGGAGATCAACCGAATTGTTCATGAAGTGCTCATATTCATATGGTTGAGTGTAGGGGTACCTCGCCACTCATTCGAAAGTATCCAAGTTAGGGAACCATGTAAATTTGAAGTGTTAAATGTTTAGCATTGTAGGATTGAACTTATTCACCCTCCTCTAAGTCCTTCATCTTTACTATCAATAATCAAGATTATTCAAAACCCAATATATCATCAAAAATGTAAACATATAGATATTAACTTTTACTTTATTTGGAAAAAGTATCTAGAGAACTATGTTGATTTATAGTATATTTTTACCAAGTCTCAAAAAGTTGATGGATTCACAAATGCCCTTACCAAATAATCATGTGATATCTTTTGATAATGTCTTTTTCTATTTCCACTTCCTTGTAACCTAAAGTGATGAGGAGAAGTGATATATAAAAAATGTAAAGATTATGAAATAAGTTAGGTGTTATGTTTAGAGTAGATGCCCTCCAACATCTTCATCATAATTCTTTTCACTTCACATTACTAAGAAATGGTCTAAAGAATCAAGTTAGTTATTCTTAAGTATAGTGAGTCGATTTGTTACTCTTGGAATCAATTCATAACACATGGAAGTCAATTGTAAGTTTGTGTGTTAAAAAATAAAGTCATTTGTAAGTATGTGTATTATGTTGTGTATTATGAAATAGAAAAATTCATAAAGACTAATTAAATTCCCTTATGAATTCATAACAAATTTTGTTACATTGTATCATTTGAATGAGTTGCAACTCTTCATCAAGTTAAAAGTCTAGCCAATTCTAAGTTTGTAGAAAAAGTTAAGTTAGAAGAACTTTTGAAGTTTACAAGTACAAGAATAATAGTTTTTCAAAAGGAACAAACTATTATGACCAAAAGGTCTAGTTAAATTGTTTAGAAAAATTGCTCTAGAAAGAATTACCAGTTACAAAATTCTTATCATATTCTAAACTTATTGCAAATTGTTAAGTTTTTTCATGGTAGTACCTTCTTAAGTTATTTTCTACAATATTGTGTTTAGTTTAACAGTTAGGGATATTAGTTTGTTAGGGTTCTATTATATATATATATATCACAATAATGAGATGTTGGCATAGTGGTAAGACTCTTGAACTCGAAACTCCAAGTTATTTGTTTTATTTTGGTAGGCAATGCTCGGTTATAAAGTTTTAACTTGACTATATGCCTTGGGGGTAAATATTATTTTAGGAAGATTTTAAGGTTGTGACACCCCCTACAAAAAAGTGTAATGAAATATTTGATAAATTCTGGCTAAGGTTCACAAGGATAGGCCTTGAGACTTCGTCTCTAATATTATATTTAGTAACTAGTTGAATTTGAATAATCTTGAAAGAGAAAATTGTTAACGTTGTCATTTCTCAAGTTAAAGACTAGAGTTTGAGCTTGCTCATAGCTACTTGAAGATATTAGGCTTTTTCTCATCTATTGACCCTTTAAGGATCCTATTTGGTAGGATAAGCATTGTGGTTCTAGGTGATAATCCTTTAAAAGGTAAAACTGTTACACTATTCCACTTTTTACATAGATGACAAATAGATGAATACTTAAGCATGGCTTGTTAACTAGTTGGTTAGCTAATATTGCCTTGTACCTAAATGTATGAATAGCACCCTACATATGCTAGCCTAGAGGTATTGTTCTAAGCATATTCCTAATTCTTGCCTTACCTTAAAAAAAAAGATGAATAGTTTTAAAAAAATATCTTCCATTCCTAATTTATTTACTATTAACAATAAGGTATTAGCCTAGTGGTAAGTCTTTTGATTTGAAAGCTCCATGTCATGAATTCAATTTTAGTAGGCAATGTTGAGTTATAAAGTTCTAATTGGACTATATATCTTATGGTGTACCTATATTACAATTATTTTGAGGTTCCAACACAAACCCCATGCAAACCTCCCCTAGCAATTTATTCACCAAATTATAATTTATAAGTATAAACTAATTATTATGTTGGCAATATGTGTCATTAAACAAAGAAGTATGGATGTTCAAGGAACTTTGTATCTCATTAAAATTTTTACTTTAGTTTGTACAAATCCTAAATTACTTTTTATATTTTTTAAGGTGATAGTCAATGTTAGCAAAATTATCTTGATTTTAAAAAATAGATTATATCTCATCCTATAAGTGTTTAGGTATTGTATTCTTAAATAAATATAATATTGCTCATCATAATGAATGTATAATTACTAATATATGCCTTCATTCTTCCCTTTTCACATTTTTAAGAATTTTTCAATACATTTATGCTTATAAAAGAACCTACAACCTCGTAAGGAAAAAATGTGTTGTGACCAAAAGCTTCTTTTATCATTGTTGTTGTCGTTAAGAGCATTCCCGCTTAGTATGCAGCGTATCCAGCATGAAGATAAGCAGGTAACTGTATTTTCGAAGGAGTAAATGGTCCACTACGAATCCAAATTTCTTTCTAATAAAAAAATTTTAAGTCAAAAAGAAAAACTTTTTAAGGAAATATGATCTCGGACCTCTTCAATCAATTCTATCAGTGATCAAATCGCATATTAAAGCTAAAGCTTCAAGAAAAGCTATAGTCACACGAAAACCACAAACTAGCTACCCACGGGATTGAACGTAAAAAAGTACTAACAATAACCACCGCAATCCATGAGAACCAACATAGCATAGATCTACCACCCAAAGGCGAACCATTTCTTAGAGTAAAATGCAGTTCCCTGTGGATGTCATGAATAGCACACCCTCTATAAATATTATCCTTGCAAAATGCGTGTAGACTACAGCTTGAATTACATCTTCATCTTCCTACTGGCTTGGCATTGGAAGCGCAAATATTGTAGGAAATAGGAAATATAATCGGTAATTGCATGGAGCTGGCTGTTATAGCACTTGGATTATGAGAGCTACCATCTTGCTTGGATGATCTGATGCGCCTGCCCTCATTCCTGGTTGTCGTGAATATCATCTTCGTTTGTTTACTTTAGCAGGCGTCTACCTCTGCCTGGCTTTTTTGTTACTTCTTCTTCAAGCGTAAAAGCAATCAGCCTGCTCTTTAGGCTTTGTCTATGTTTAAAAAATAACCAAATATGTGAAAATCGATATTTAAGGGTAAATATATTGTTTTCGGATTCAAACAGCCCTCTCTTCATTTAGTGAGTTAAAAAATTATAATTCGATTATACTTTTGTTTTTTCCGTCGGGATTTTTGGAACCCACGTAAGTTTATTCAAATGTTTTAAAGAATATGTATTAAAAAAAGTAATGCTTTTGGTCAAAAGGTCAACTACCAATCGTGAATTAGTAATACTAAATAATATTTTATCTATAAGGGAGCTTATACCCTATGCTTCTTAATGCCTAACGGAGCCTATAACTAATACTCCATAGTGCCAACATATTTTCTCTAAGGGAGCTTCTATGGATATGTATTCATATTGCAATGAGCATGGAAAACAATAATCCATGAGAATTTAGAAATATTTTGTAGCATAAGATTTATTACCTTATCTTTCTTATATGCTTTAGGCTTCTTTACCTTATCTTTCTTATATGCTTTAGGCTTCTACTCCCTATTTGATTGATTAGAAGAAAAGCTATTGTCAACCTCTTCCTCTACCACTTGATCTTGAAGATGTTGCATGTACAAAGGCTCATAATCATCAAACATGGGTTCATGATTCTTGTATGTCATGTGTTCATTATCTAATGCCATATTGATCAAGGCATCAATAAGATCATTTGGTGGAGCCACAACCAAGTCCTTGGAGAATTAGCCATGACCATCTCTCCACCTTCCTTGTTTATCTTGATGATAATATAACACAATTAATGGAAGGATCTTATCCTTTGAGGGCTGAAAAGTAATAAAAATCCTTTTTGTTTTTAGTACATCACCAAAGGTCTTAGGTGAGCTCTTAGCATTTTCTACCATTTCGTTCGCATTCATGACAACCTACACACATAAAACTAAAACGTACACCGAATTTGAATAAAAGTTAAAATTAAGAAAGTACATGTATTTTTTGATAATTCATCAATTTCCTTCCCATCAATAGTGCTAATGATAGGGCTCCCATTGGTTTTGGATCAAGGGAATATATCATACAAATCATCTAGTCATAAGCTTTAAAGATGATGTTAAGTGGATTAGCAAGAACACTTATGTATATGTTGCATTCAATAAATATAAAAGATATTATAATACATATGATTAGGAGAAAAACTATGTTGCCACATTGTAAGGTTGAGAAAATATTTATAATTTTATGCTTTATATTTTTTATGGATTTTATCTTTGTGATAAAAAACAAAAATAATAAATACATATGCATTGCAATGCTACCTGGGCATAGGGATAATGCTCATGTTGTAATCCCTCAAGGAATACATGTAACACCACACATACACACATCCAAAATGTAATAAAATGGCTCTTAGTCATAACCTTGATGATCCAATACCATAATGTAGAGTTGTAACCTACATGGGTAAGGTTGACTTGCTGTAGCTTATGAAAATAAGAAAATAAATATTTTTATAGTTTTAATGTTTTATAATATTTTTGGTATTTGAATGTTTAAGGCATCAACAATGAAAAAGTAAGGAAAAATCATAATCTTTATTCATTGCATAAACATTGAACTCTTCGTCAACTAAACGTTCCTGGAGAGCACTATAGGAGTGTTGATAATTAAGGATGCTTTGAACATAATGGATTCAATCATTATTGTATTTTAAAAACTATGTTATGGATTTGTAAAATGGTCCTATGTTTCACTTATGTATCTCATGTATCTTGTACTATAAGAATTTGCACTCAATATATTGGAATAACATTACATGGATTTTGGTTAAGTGATTTATTCTTTATGTTTGTTCAAGTATGGTTATTAGGTTGTAGCTTTCATACTTGGTGATTTAAGGTTATCTAATGATTTAATTTTGATTTTTAAGTTTTGCATATGGAATATATGAAATTTAATCATGTCCCTTAAGTGATTTTATAAATTTATCTATGGTTAAATTTTGAGGTGTGATATTCTTTCCTTAAACATCATTTATTACGAGTGATAGGTAGTTTAAGTAATTACCTCTTTATCTTGTTAGCTAAAAGGTTACTAGTTCAAGTCACACTTAAGGCATTATTATATTCCTCTATAATTTTTCTAAAGTACCATATTGACTATATGTCTTGCAGTACACCCAAAGATATATAGTTAATTAGAACTTTATAACTCAACATTGCCCACTAAGGTCAAACCAATGACTTAAAATTTTTAAATCAAGAGTTTTACCACTAGGTTATATAGTTATTCTTTTAAGAGGGAGTAGGGGATGGATGAGGTGTCAAATCCATATAGTCATTCTTTTAAGTTTCAACACCTTCCTATATATCATTTCTTTTAAAATATCCCTCGTAATATGATGTAGAAAGAAGAGCATGCTTATAAGAAGTTGTAGCCTTCATTATTTATATACTCTTGCAAGGTTACAAGGAATCAAGATTCCATAGTTCCTAACATCAATGGTTAAGATAATATCTCATCTTGATGAACCTTTACACCTTGAACCCAACAATAAAGCACATTCTCTATCAAATTTTTTCATATTAAAATTTTACTAAACTTTGAGTGTAAAAAACTTGCATTCAATTGAATTTATTCAATCATGTCATTTAAAGTTAAAAAGGTTTAAGTAAGTTATGCCTTGATTTTGCTAAAGAGTAATACTTTAGAATGTAGTATGATCATGTATTCTTCGATACGACTCCAAAAAATGTGACATGAAATTCTATTTTATAGATGATATTATTGTGGTAGATACATCTCTAGAAAATATTACTTCTAATATAGAGAAGTAGAGACATACTCTAGAATAAAAGGGCTTAAAAATCAATAGAAGTAAGACTAAATATATGGATTGTAATTTTAATAACAACATAAATGGTGGTGAAATAAAAGTGGTAATTCAAGAATAAGAAGTTCCTCATTGTAAATAGTCTTTCTACCTAAGATCAATGTTGTAATCAATGGTAAAATTGATAAAGTTATAAGAAATAGGATAGAGGTATAATGATTAAAATGAAGATAGGCTAGTCGTATTCTATGTGATCGAAGAATCCCAATAAAACTAAAAGAAAAATTTTACAAGACAATAATTAAGTTTACTATCTTATATAGTAATGAATGTTAGGTAATACAAAAGAGACATTAATAACATATTAGTGTGGTAGATATGTGAATGCTTTGATTGATGTTGAATGTTACCAAAAGCGATAGATTGCACAATATAGACATTAGCGGAAGACTTGGAAGGACTTTTACTTCAAGTAAGTTACATGAATGGTGTCTTAGATGGTTTAAGACATGTGCAAAGAAGATTAAATAATGAGCGAAAAAGCTATTCAAAGGAAGACAAAGAAAGACATGGGGAAAAAAAATGATTGAAGATGATTTGAAGAGATTGCAAATAAACAAAAATTTGGATCTTCGTAGAGGTGACTAACCCAAACAATTTTATGTAACAACCCTATTTTATTGAGACAAGGCTAAAATGATGATGATAAAGAATAATAACATGACATAGATTTGAAAATGATATAAAATTTCATAGTTATAGCTCATGTTATTTTACAATTTCCTAAAGACTAGCTTTAGTTTGCAAATAAGTACAATATTTTGATTGATATATTCTTTTTACTTTAGAGAAAGTTTTTTTCTTTTCTTTACAAGAAACCCTTTAGTAAGAATTGAAAATCCATGAAGGTGCTTGTAAATAAGGGTAAAGCCTAATCCTTTTCCTTTAGAATTGGTTGTAAGGATAAAACCTGAAAAGACATTCCCAAAACTCTAAGCTTTTTGTTTAGTCTCTATTTAACAACTTGATGTACTATAAATTTTTTAAAGTCCAACACACCCATTATTAAATAAGATATGTGTTGTTCAAACTAAACGTACGTTGTGATTCAGTGAAAAAATTGCATTTGGTCGATACATAATCACACATTTCCTCTATTATCATTACGATTAGACAAGAAGGTGTTTTTATTTGATTTCATGATCTCTACCCTAACCATATGCTAACACTAGACCCTAGTCAACATACGCATTGCAGAACTAGGAAGTTCACACTTGCTACAACGTGTCATTATAATTTTATATCACCGAACACACGGTGTCGTCCTATTCGTCTTGTTCAAGATGGATCAAAACGACAGTCAAACGGAGGAAGGCAACGTCAACTTCAACGTTGCCTGCTAGTCTGAGCGGATTTAATTATTTACGAATCACAAAGGNCACAAAAGACGTACACGACGACGACGACGACGACGACACTGCGTCGAGGTTTACAGAATTAAGAAGGAAGCAGTTGGAGCCGATCATTTGGCCTTGCCTGGGTTCCACTTCCAGTCACAACTCAGACCGCTCATCTTGGTGGTCATGGCGTAGGACAATTTGTTGTCGTGGAAAAAGAGATTAGATTAGAGATGTGCTGATCAAGAGCCAAAAAGATATGTCCACAACATGATCCTCCCTCGTGCATCTTCAAAGTTGTTCATCCATTGATCTTCGATCACAAAGATAGAAAAATTCATGAAATACCATAACTGGAATGTCATATATCTATCTACCAGTCGTGGAAGTGGGGGCGGATTATGGCTGCACAAGAACTAGACACAGTAGCAGCTGTATAAACTTTCGCTTGTTGTGGGATATGCAGGGCATCCAGAAGCGGGTACTGTGTAAATATTTACCTACTCTATCCGGAAGGAATAAGTTTTGATGGAGTCTTTGAAAGCGAACGCAAATGACAAATCCAAGCAAATAACATAGAGACGACGAGGGCGACATCATTCCTGCTCTATTCTTCAACACCGTGCCTCGCCCAGTCCTCTGCAAGGCAAGTTGCATCAACTCTGTTGAACTAGTGTCCATTGCCTCTGCAATATAATCGGCTTTTCTATATCCAATATTGATTGCTGTATTCAATATTGATCGATGATGATTCCATCTTTTGAACTCGTCTTCATCTTTATTGGCACTTGTCAATATACTTATTACTTCCTCGTGACGGCACATTGCTGGCATCCAACTTGATCCTGTTTTAATAGTGTATTCAAGGTTTATGAAAAGTGACCCTCACACCGAATTTAAGTCCGCATTATAGAAGGTGTCGGCAACAAATATAAAATATAAACTTTCGTGGGCCAAAAGACCAGCCTAGAATTCTTGACAGATCAACGAAACTGTGGACCTGTACTATTGAAATCTTGCCTGCTAGTATGAGCGGATTTAATTATTTACGAATCACAAAGGAAAGTAACTGGTAACAGTCATCTTAAAACACCTTCAAAATAGTCAATAACATATATTTAAGTTCTACCAAAATACTTGTTTAGGTAGGGTTTTTGGGATAGGCAAAGATGGGCTTGAGAGATTTTCATAACTTTTTTGGTTGTTGGTTGGGGGTGGGGCAAAGGAAAAGAGAACAAAATTTTCCTCCATAATACTTTCATAAAAATTTGTTTATAACTCAATATTGTCCATTGAAACTAAACCCATGACTTAGATCTTCCAAATCAAGAGTCTTACCACTAGATCAAACCCTCATTATTTTTGGAATTTGTTTAAAACATTTTTAAACTATATGTATCTTAGGACATATAACCAACAAAATAATAGCCATTTATTACAACTTATTAACTATTTTCATCAAGTAGATTTGATTTTTCTCTCTTCAAATTTCTCTAGCAAAACTAATTTCTCTAAAATTTCCCTATGTAGAATTCTAAATTAATGCCAATTTCTACAGTTGATATTGAAATTTCTACTTTTTCTATCCATGCAAAAATTTCTGTAATGTAGATTTACAAGATGGTGAGCAAAAATTTATAACATCTTCCTATAGGAATGTTAATGCAATGAAGGCACTTGATTTTGTTTTTGCTAATGATATATATGAGTTACTAGTTGCTGATCTTATATTAGAATATGTGTTTATTCACATTTCGAATTATCCACTTGTAGTCTAAGTTCCTCTTTGTAGTTAAATGATGTGATGCAAAATCAAGATATTTAAGTTCTTCATAATAAGTATTAATTTTTTACTTTTTGTTTTTACTTATTGAGCTAGACAATTCTTTAATGGTGTAGTGTGCCCTAAATATAGGATCATGTATATAAGTATACTCTAGATTTTAACATCAAATTTAAAAAATATTCTAAAGTTCTATGTTTTGTTGAGCTTTGTAATCTTCCACTATTTTTTCAGAAAATCAAGCAAGAAATTGTTAGTTCTTTTGGTCTCATTAAGCATAAGAAAGTCCTATAGAATTTAATATTGGAAATCAAGGATGTAATACCCCATCCTTAAATACCATTACTCTTTGGTATATTCTTTGATTTGATCTCTTGATATGTTGATTAATTAACCTATATCTTGTGTTTTGATACCCCTTTTTGATGTACTCTATTCTTGTGCTATTATTTTTGACTTATGATAAGTCATCATTTGTTAGGCCCCAACATCAAATACCCAACATTGGAGCCAAGATGCGATGTTGGATATTTGATGTCATCTCTTCTAGGTTGGCCTATAAACACAACACTTGGGCGCTCGATTGAGGAAAAAGAGTAGCAGTAGAAGATAGTTTTATTTTTCAATTTTTGGTAGTCTTTCTTAAAGTTTTGTTATTCCCAGTGCATACTTGCAGTGTGATGTTTGTAATTGTATGGCACCTTTGTTCGAGTGTGACATACTTGGACACGTTACATGATTGGCAATAAAGATCGAGATTACTTCCATCATTGTAGCATCCACTTAGATTATTATTGCTTTCAATTATTAATTATTTACTACTTTCTTTAGTTAAATGTTTTCATTCATTGCTATTTACTATTCCTATTATTAAGTGAAATGCATACGCCTTAATCATGAGCATTTAAGTGTAGATACTTGGTATTCCGGAAGTGTATTGTTTGGCACAACTAGTGACATACACTTGGCAATCCTAGAAGTAGTATCATGGAGTCCAAGATGTATATGAACAATTAAGAGCGGATACTCATCACACATAGGCTAGTTTAGATCTTGTTTTTCATCATCGATTAACTTAATTAATTTACCTTTTTATTGTTATTAGGAGTAGCGTAGAATTAGAGACAACATCATATGCCTCACTTTGGACTAAGCCATACTTGACAAAGCTACCACTAGTCCAAGTGGGAAGACAATGAACTACGATCAGAGCATAATGATCTAGATGCCACAACTAGTCCCATCCACAGAATTCAACTAGATCATGCATAAATGCTTGTGATTTGTATAGTTGAGTGTAGGGGTATGTTGTTGCTTATCATTAGTGCTATTGCAAGGGATGGTGCTAGTTATCAAGATTAGTTATATCATACACAATCATTGTAAAAGGAATTAATGATATATCTTTGAGGGAATATTAAATCACACACCATAAACCAAGAATAATGTCTCTCTTATATGGAAGTGACTATGTGTTGTATAGTGAACACATTCATTGGAGAAATAACACAATATATGATGAAGAAAATTGGAGTGACCAACCTTATGTAGGGATTTCTTGTGATCATGACCACCTTGATGACACTCGAAGACTACATTCACCTAAGGTAGACAATCTTAGAGAAGATGACATAGGTCCTAAACTAGGGGAGGCCTCAAGGCCTAAGACCTTCTTAAAACCTAGAAATGATAAATCAAATGACCCTTTAGAACACCATAGAAGCCATGGCATTTCTTCCAGTTCCTCATCTTCCTCTTTCCCTTCAATGTTTAGTTTTGATGAAGATGAATGTAGGTATAGAGATAGAACTTCACTAAAGGGTTGGATTAAAAATCAGAATTGAACCCACGAGAAAGGTCAAAGAAAACATCATCATGATCAAACGAATAGAGATAGAAATTTCCTGCACAACCTCTGTGATGATGATGAACCCTTGCTAGCCACTAAGAGCCTCATGCATATCATAGAGGCCATTAAGATATCTTGCAAGAATTGCAAAAAGAGTCATTTACCCAAGCTTGACATGAATAATATTTTTAAATTTGTAGGAGGCTATGATTTAGATCTGCAACATCATTTATAAGCCTTCCATGATGCCTATGCTTTCTACAACATTAAAAGTGGATGGAAAAAGCTTAAGCTCTTTTCTAGGACACTAATTGATAGAGCCAAAGTGTGGAATAGAGTGGTGAGACCAAATTCAATTTGAAGATGGTCTACAATGATGGAACTATTCAATGAGTGATGAGTGGCGAGGTACCCCTACACTCAACCATACGAATACGAGTGTTTCACGCATGATCTAGTCGAACTCCATAGATGGACTAGTTGTGGCATCTAGACAGTTCCTTGTAGATTGAAATTTGCTATCTTTCCAAACTTACTTGTATTGTCACAGTTGTATGGTTAAGTAAGCTTTAGGTATAAGATTTTTATAGCTTTTGTATTTTTTATGTCTT
>MNCI01031889.1:33520-77747 GCA_015680685.1 Gnetum montanum
AAATAATTCTAACTCTGGAATGACTAAACTGCAAGAATCTAGCTAAGGGTCTAAGTCTAACTATGTGGAACCAAGGGCACCACCTCTTATTTTTAGAAGATGAGGCAAGATGCGATATCATGTGGTAGATGCGATATCACGTACATGATATCACAGCTCATCAATGAGAAATACCAAACCTACACAATAGTGTCCAACCTAAGGAGATAGATCCAAGAATGGAAATAAGAACAACATGAACCCTTGGACATGGCCTTAGATAGATATTATGATTTATTGAATAGATGCCTAAGCCATGGTTTCTTCGAGGAAAGGCAACTTTTCCACATCATAGATGGGCTTTGTAATCAAACAAGGGAGACCCTTGGGATGTATGCCCCAGGGCAATTATAGGAGTTCCAAGCCCATCAAATTATAGACATAATAAAGCATGTAGCAAAAGAAGAAAGAGAGATATGCAAATGTGATAATGTCAAGAAATATCAATGAGACCCAACTCTTCAATAGGAGGAGGTCCAAATCTATGGTAAGGAGAACGAAACCACTTTTGATAAGGTGACCCCATAGCAAACCTTGCCAATATATGAGTTTATTGATGACCTAGAAGCAAAGTTTAATAGGATGTACAAATGGATAAATGAAAATGTCACAAGTCTTATTGAGATGGTTGTGGAGAGGATCATGAAAAACAAGCTAGGCGATCAAAATAAACAGTGGATACAGAACCAAGAAATAGCCAAGAACACTTTTTGGCAAATGGGAAAAATGGCTAAAGAAAATGACACTATAGACTCAACCATAGATGAGGATAATGGATGCAACATCTACATATATGACCTTTCAAAGGGACATTGCCTAGTCTTGTTGCATCTATAGAAGTATTGGGCAGATGCCTTAAATCTGAAGTTTGTGTAGAAGCGCATGCCTAGGAATTTCCTCTCTCACAAGGTAATTATAGATAGTCCCACAACTGATCATACTATCCTAGGGGGACTTATTACCAACCTCAACATGGTCATCAACCATAGTGGCAACAACCACAGTCATGGGGGAGGCCACTACCAAATCAACCATATCCTTCCCATCCACCAAAGCATTATGGATATTATGTTCAACACCCTATTTCTCCAACTATTTCTACATCCTACCACTTTCTAGAGTACCATCAACCCATGACATCCCTTGAAGGATCACCACCTCGCACCTCTTACCATCCATCCTATCCTCGATATTCTCATAATCCACCTCATTATATGCCACCGCCAGCAACACATGAAGGTTTAGCACCTCAATATCAACAAACAAGTGCCACTTGTGCTGCAAATGTGCATAGACATGCTAACACTAGTGAGTCCCAATTGAAACATAGGAAACATCCCTTCTGAAGGAAAGGATGTAAGCCAAAACAAACCATGCATGGACCCACCACATCAACTGAGCCAGGACAAGGCCAATCTAATGCACCACATTCCATGTCTCAACCGACATCCTCTAATTGTACACAAGGGCCACCATCCATTAGTAATCCAATCCCAACTCCAACCAATGGATCTACAAGCATGGGGAGACAAATACATCCATGCATACCATATCATGAGCAAGGGTGCAATCGTGGGATAGCCATTCATAATGTTAACACATCTCATCCCTTGACCCACCATATATTTAACCATTAAGTATGTGACCAACAATGTTTCTACCCAACCACCACACCACCAATAGATACCTAGTGGCTAGGGTATGAACAAGTTCCAACGTTTTGTACATGCATGAATCCTATTAGTCCACTTATTAATCCTTGTCATGGCCAAATGCTTAGTTGTGGGGGTTATCCCCCATTCTAATCTTCAGGATTTTCAAGTGCTTTTCATATTTCTTTTTTTACAAATTTTTTCCAATTTTTCATATTTCTTCCAAATTTTCATAGTTGTTGCATTCATTTTCTTTTTTATGTAATTTTTCTTATGAATAAAATGATCATGTTGTCCATTGAGGTGAGGTTTTCTCTATGTTGTCAAGTCATAAGGGACTGATTATTTGGACATTGTGACCATGTCATCCATCTAGTCATTCCATTAATAAGAGGTTCTTGCTCTAGTCATAATGATAAGATTTTTCATCATCCAACCTAAAAATAACTTCATAATTGTTGTGTCCAGATAGAAGAGTGTAGAACCAAGGAAGAACGTAAAGAATGCGACATCAAGGGGATTTGTAAATTTTCTTTGGCCACTTCTATATGTTCTATCATGTTGCTGAGGTTGTAACCTTATCCTTGAAGATCTAAAGAAACTAGGAGTACAAGTAACTTCAAATGACATTGAATAAATTTTTGCAGGTCCCACTGNGACAAAATGCCAAGTGATGTTACTCCTTGTGGCTCTGATAGTCTTATGGTTGTTCGCCGATGTGAGGAAACAATGCAATGTCACTGCAATGTGGTGTGGACGTGGTTGAATCTTGGAAAGAAGGATACATGATCATTTAACCATTAATAATACATAAGGTTTCATCGTGACCATGGTAAGATGCCTCATCTCCCAAATTCTATGATCCTTTCTCTAGGCCATCTCATCTCATTATCCAGATGATCATAACTTGTGGTTTTGTGTAACATAGAGTTATTATCTCAAATTTTTGGTTTTAACATGTGTGTTTTGTTTCATAGGTATGAATTGCATTTAACCCCTATAGTGCCTATAGACATTTTTAGGTGTGGTTACACAAGGGCATCATCGACTAAAGCCTACTTTGGGGAGGATCCACTTGTGTAACTTTTGTAACTTGTACTTGTTTGACACAACCACATCATTTTTCACCCTCTAAGTGCTCAACTATTACATTTCTGTTATCATGTAATTGATCTATCACACAACCTTTATTTCATTTCCTTTTTCTTGCTTGTTCTAGTGCTTTTCATGCTGATGACTTCATCTGATCATACTTTCGATGCCTCCAATTGATTTTTCACTTACCCAGAATGATGGACTTAACTTCAAACCTTTCAACCAATCATAGAGCTTCTATTTGCATGTCTAGCTACCCAATATAGTGAAAATTTTTGGACCTTAATGTTGCGTACTTGACATTGGATCACATAAAGTATATAAATATGATCCCCATAGTATTCAAAATTTATTTTCATCATTTTCCACTAGGGGAGTTGTTCAAATTTTCTCTTGCGAATCAGAGCTTTGCACACCCATCTTCCACTTGCAATATTTAGCTCTCTACTACTCTAATTTCTATGCCATTTGAACCCGTATGAACCTAGAGTATTTGACTTAGTTAGGGGGGTGGGGGGTGGGATGCTTACGTGTGAAACTTGCACCAAATTGCTAAAATTTGCTATAGCCTAGAAGGTATTGTAAGGGTAAGAATATTAAAAACTTCAGGAGTTCTAATGAAAAATCACTCACGTTAATGCCAAAAATTCAATTTTTTCAATCCATGGGCCCATAACTGTCATTATAAGCCACATATAAGGAAAAAGAAACCAATTATGAAGGGTCATAAAAGGAGATAGACACTTTTTGAGGATTTTTCTTGAAAATTTTCCTAACTCTACGATTATATGCATTATGAACTTAATGAACTAAAGTTATAGGTAAGGTATAAAATGATGATAAGAGACATAACCTTAGTAACACTTGATCTTTTCTTAATTGTAGATGATCCAAAAGAGAGGTGTACAAGGTGAATCCTTGGAAAGAGCCAATAAGCATCCACATGGTGATCAAGGTTAGTAAGGCAAACATGTAGAACACATAGAGCAGGATGCCCAATCCTTCAACATTTACCAAGAAGCTCCTGCTATTGGGTAATTAGGCCAAAGGGGAGGCTGTAGAACCATAGGCTCCCAAGCAAGGATAACATCTCACATGGCCCCCTGACTACCTTGCTACCACTTTAGAAAAGTACATGTTGGCTTCGGTCATTGTAGAAATGAACTTTGGCCCATTCATAGAGTTTACTCCAGAAGTGCTTCAAATGCAACTCAAGGCATTCCCATTGTGGCCCATTCTATCAAATAGTGGTGAATGGTACTTGGGTAAAACTTATTAGTTTTGGCACAATAAAAATGAGGGCACCACTATTAACATCTATGGAGTGAACATCTCCTATTCAGTTAAAGCTATTATTGCGGTTCTTAACCTTCCAAATGAAGGGGTTAAGGTAGCCCATTTGTCAACTAGATTCGACCTCGAGACCAAGAAACTATAGTTGAGATGGGCGTATGGCAAGGAGGATAAAATATAAAATGAGATAACTCTAGAAGAGATAACCTATTTCATGATTGGGACTTACCACCTATTTTCCACAAAAGGGCTTAATCGAATTTCAAGTTATGCAACTAGGGGAAATGCCATTTTAATGGGTGAATTTGTGGCCAATATTTCCCAATTGTACTTCACCAAAATTCAAAGGAATTTTGAAGAAAAGAAGTTAGGGAAACCAACACTTCCATTTCCTTACTTAATTAGAAGGTTCTGTAAGAACATAGGGATCTTGGGATATACTAATGATATTCCTAGGAAGGTTTAGAACACCTTCTTCACTAAAGTCCTAAAACTTGTAGCACCAAGAAAGGATCTTGATGAAGAATAGGAAGCAAAGAAGGAGGTAGAGCCACAAACAGAACACAACATGAACTTGAGTAGCACCCATAGACTTAAGCTCCACCAATGCCACCACTACAAGACTATAGGCTCTCGATGAGCCATCTATAGAAGATCATTGAAGCAATCAGTTAGGGAAGTAGGGATGAGTCCAAGCTCTTTCGAGTCGTGGATGATGTAGTACAGTCCATAGTGTGAGTGAACTCAATGTAGGGGGATATCTCACTGTAGTTAGGAGGATAAGAATCCTAATGGTCACAACAGATCTTTGGGAATGCTGCATACTTTTAAGTAATGCTCAAAACTAGAGAAGGTGACATAGTTGTGGTACTATAACATGAGGATGTGGAAGGTGCAGCAGAANTAGAAGTCATCACAGACCATATCAAGGAATCATTTAACATGCCTATTATGCCCCTGATGGATCTAACGGGAACCAAAGATGCACAAGTGTTGTCTAGGACTTCATTGACTCCCACGGTGCATGAGGATGTGCTTGATCAACTACTATAGATAGGCCAAGTAATGACTACGTTGTTTGACATTCCAAGTCGTGTCGCTACAGCCCAATCAGATCTCATCACCATGAAAGGCAAGTTGGTCATGGAAGAAGTCAAGGAAAAGCATGCAGAAGCAGAAATAGAAAGATTACAAGAAGAGCTAGCTACCCTGAGAGTTGAATGATGGGATTTTGCCTATTTTGTTATGCCAAACCAACTTGAACAATTTAGGATAGAGTAGCTAACCAAGCTAATGAAGGAGAGAGTAGCTACTAAGAAAGAGAAAGAGAAGGAAATTTGGATGCTTTTATTGCTGATGTGCAATCCCATGCATGCAAAAAGGCATTGAACAACATACAAGAAGAAAATAAGTAGCTCACTATGGAGAACTCAAGGTTGACCATAGTGGAAAGGCAAAAGAACATTCTAGAAGAAGCATCCATCAGTTGAGAGAACAACTAGTGAGGGTCAACCAAGACATGAATAGATTGGACAAAGAGAATAGAACCCTCTCAATGGAGGAGCTCCACACTATTTGCTAAAACTTAGCAATTGAAATTAGCATGTGGTAAAATGAGGCCAAAAAGCATCAAGAACTCAAGGAGCACTTCTACGACCAAGTAAGCATGTACAAGCAGATCAATGAAAAAGAAATCGAAATGGCCAAAGCCCACATTAGCTCCTTGTTAGCCCAAAATCCTAAGTGGTAGCCCATCTTGGATAACTATGCCTTGGTCCATCAAGCATAAGTCAAGAATAAAGCCTTGTAGATAGAAGATCTGAAAGAATACATGACATTGGCTAACCTTAGATATGCCAACCTTGCCATGTTAATAGTAGGTCACCCCTGCAATGAGCTAGAAAAACAAGTGGTAGCCACCTATGCATTATATGAGAAAGATTTTGCAGATTGAAAGGATTCTTTGCAAAAGTTGGAAGTGGCAAACTCAAAATTAGAGGTGGTCAAAGCTAGCTATCAAGGATAAAAGGATGTAGCCTCAAACCTAACTCAAAGATTGATAGATTATCATGAACTCATAGACAAAGCTAGGGCCTTAGAGGAAGAATGATGATAGTTTGCAAATTGGTATGTAAAGGCAAATCAGATGTTCCCACAACTACCATGTCCTTGGGATATACTAATGCCAGCACACATTGGCTTAGTAGCTTGGATGGTACACAACCCAAGGATGGAGGAGGAGAGGTTGCAAGCATTGCTCAATCGCTATAAATTTCAATGACCTAGCAACAAAGGGAAGCAATTGATGGAAGAGCCATTGTCTCTAGAAAACACATGAGCTTCCCAATTTTGTTTTTGTTTTGTTGTATAATAATGTGTCCCATTTTTGTACTACATCATTGCAGCATTTAGAGAGTTAATTATTTTGTTCATTATTTAAGTTAGCCAATAATCCCATACCTACCCAATATTTTATAAAGAACTTTTTCCTCATTTTTTTAACGAAAGGACAAGTTTTTATTTATTCATGGGGGTATGATGAGTCATCATTTGTTAGGCCCTAATGTTGGAGCTAAGATGCAACATCAAATATCCAATGTCCTCTCTTCTTGGTTGGCCTATAAATACAGCACTTGGACACCTAGTTGAGGAAAAAGAATAGCAATAGAAGATAGTAGTCTTTCTTAAAGTTTTATTATTCCCAATGCATGTCTATAGTGTCATGTTTGTAATCGTACAACACCTTTGTTTGAGTGTGACATACTTGGACATGTTACATGATTTTCAATAAATATTGAGATTACTCCAATCATTGTAGAATCCACTTACATTATTATTTCTTTCAATTATTAATTATTTACTACTTTATTTAGTTAAATGTTTCCATTCATTGCTATTTACTATTCTTGTTATTAAGTAGAATGCATACGCCTCAATCATGAGCATTTAAATGTAGATACTTGGTAGTCCAGAAGTGTATTATTTGGCACAACCAGTGACATATACTTGGCAATCCTAGAAGTAGTCTCACAGAGTCCAAGATGTATACAAATGATTAAGAGTGGATACTAATCGCACATAGGCTAGTTTAGATCTTGTTTTCCATCACCCATTAGCTTAATTAATTTACTTTTTTATCAATAGTAGAAGTAGTGTAGAATTAGAGATAACATCATATTCCTCACTTTGAACTAAATCATACATTACAAAGCTACCACTAGTCCAAGTGGGAAGATAGTGAACTACGATCAGAGCATAACAATCTAGATGGCACAACTAGTCTCATCCATAGAATTTGACTGTATCATGCATGAACACTTGTGATTCGTATGGTTGAGTGTAGGGGTACCTCGTTTCTCATCAACTTATATAAACAATGATCATGTACCTTGTAATTACCCTTATCACATGATTTATATATTTTAATGTATTTCATTATATTTTACTTTTGGTTTATTTCCCTTATTTTTATTTTGTTTGGTTAAGTTAGCATAGGAACACTAGTATTGTTATTGGGGTTTTGAGTAAATAAATATCAGGTACTAGATGAATCATGGCATATGAGGTACTACAACAAGGTTGTAGTATGATTGCTTATTATGTATTTGGATTACTTTATGATTCTTTAAAAAATTAATTAAATAAATATTTTTATTTAGATTTTTGAATCTCTTCCTTCATTAGAAGATTGAGGGAATAGCATTTAGGCCAATACTAGGTATGTTCAGAAGTTAAAGTAGTTTAAAAAATTAATTTTAGTATACATTAATTATATTTTGTTTAGTTTTTATTTTTCCCTATAGAATTACCCTCTTTGCTTAATCCTTTCATTAAAATTCATCCTTGTACTTTCTTGATATTTGGGAGATACAACAAGAGGGGAAGACCTTGTTTGTTTAGAAATATGCTACATTTAGATTTACACTATCAATGAGGACCTTTCTAGGTGATTTTCCTCAAATCTCATTTTACATTTCACTTGGATTAGAACATTAACATTTGATTTTGCCTATAATTTGGAGCTAATTTTTTTGATTTCAGCCATGAAAGAGTTTTTAGTCATAGCGTTGTCAAATAGGCAG
This sequence comes from Gnetum montanum, assembly GCA_015680685.1. Lineage (NCBI taxonomy): Eukaryota > Viridiplantae > Streptophyta > Gnetopsida > Gnetales > Gnetaceae > Gnetum > Gnetum montanum. The sequence goes on from MNCI01031889.1 coordinate 41,682, forward strand.
GAAAAATTTATTATAGTGCTTTACTTTGGGATTTTTGAAACATTAGTTATGCTTACATTTGATTTGTGTGCAATTTGATTTGGTTTTGTTTATTTGGCAACTATTTGAAAAAAGGTCTTGGGATTCTATTCTATCAAATCTAATTTGTCTTATGCATATTTCTAAGATTTAATATTTTAATACTTATTCTAGAATATACGAAACATTAGAGAATAAATTTCTTTCTATTACACTCATTTTGATTCTATGTTTCTTTTGCTAATTTTCTAAACTATAAAACAAAGCTTTTAAACTGTAATTCACATTTTTTAGGCTTGAGATTACTTGGGATGATAACAATCTTGAAGATAAAAATGTTTACCCCAATGACATGCATCTTAAGAGTACCTTTTGATATGTCATGACCTATGCTATGAGTCACCATGCATGTCTGAATGAATTTGATGATTGATTTGGATGCCATGTGTTAAGAGTAACAATTTTTTTGGAGCAATCCCATGCTTATCAAATCTCAAAAATTATAAGCACAATAAAAAATGTAGCTTCTTAGGCTTCCTAGAGAGTTTGAAAGCTTGAAATAGTCATTGATCATGTTTTTAGAATTTAGATGCTTAGAATTCCCTTAGGATTTTATATATTTCTTTCTAATCATTTTTGCAATTTTGGTAACCAACTTGGAAATTTGTTTTAAGCTCTTAGGAGCTTTTGACACTTTTTAATCCTTATTTTAGCAAGAATATCCTTTTGATCATTTTTGTAATTTTAGCAATTCTCCTTAACATTAACTGTTTAGAATATGTGGGTTTTAGACTTATTAATCTTTAGCATTAGATCATATTTTAGTTTATTAAGAAATTTGGATAAAGTTTTCCATCACCCAAGGATTGGTTTATGGTTTGTATTTGGTATTAATGTTTGTTGATTTTTGATAATGCTAATGCAAGTTACATTTCTTGATAAGTGTCAATACTAATATTTTGATTTTTTTTTTGTAAAGCTTATGTGGGTTACATTTCTCAGTAAGTATCAATGATGCTACTTATGTGGGTCACATTTCTTAATAAGAAACTTCTATTAGGTTTTGATAATATTTGGGATTTGAAATGATCATGAATGTTTTAAAAATATTTTGGTAATATTTGATTATTTGATATTTGGCTATTATTAGTGTTATTATAACCTTGTATGCTTAGATGTTTGGTACTAACTCTCTAGATGTAGCTACTCCTATGCTAGTCCTTCCAACTACTCAATTTATATTTCCAAAACTTCTAAGAGAGTATTTATAGTTTATTTTCCATACATTGTCTTAAGACTAACCTCTCATTTTATTTTGTGTCCTTTATGTGATTTAGTTAGTTATGAGTATGATGAGATAGATGGAAAAGCTAATGCTTAGATTTAGATTTTTATGCACTTTTTTAGAAGTTATTTAAGCTTCTAGTATGTTGTATTTTTCTAAGTTGTAATGTTTAGTTGATATTCTTTTACTACATAGTATCCTTTACTTGGTTGCATGTATTAGTACTTGTCTATCTTCGGTGCATGCCTAACTTTAACATGCTAATTTATTTGAGCAATATTGGTATATTTATTTAATTTTTTATTCTTCTAGAGCCTAGTGATTTGGTGATATTTCATTATGTTTATCACATAAGTAATTTAAACATTTTTATTATATCCTATTTATTGTAATTTTAACTTAGGAAAAATGGCATTGAATTGTTTTTGCCTATTGAACAAGTTAGATTTTATATGCAAGGAACTATTGACACTATTTATATACATTTTCTATCTATTATTTACATTGTTATGCCTCTTATACTTGTTTGAGGATGCCTACTACATTGCTAGTCATATTTCTTTGGCATCCTTTATTTCAAATAAGTTGTGTTTTATTTTCTTAGGTAATATCATGCTAGCCTAATCCTAGTTAGTGAGGTGTTAGAAAGGATTTATTAAAATTTCTTCTTTAAAAGAAATTATGCAATTTGGTAGGAGAATAAAATTAGCACCACACTACATTGGTCTCTTTCCAATTTTTAATAAAATTTGACAAGTTGCTTCTAATATTGGTCGTCTCTACNACATAGGATGTAGAAAAGAATTTATATAATACTTACCCTAAGATCTTCTAGGAGAAGTAATTTTAAGGGAGGAGAATATAACACATCATCTATAGATGCCCTTTTGTACTTGGTATGTCTTGTGGTTTGAACCATTGATATGTTACTTCACTAGCCTATGCTTTGTTTTGATATCTTATACTGTAGTGTATCATGTTTATGATATGCATTTTTTAGTTTATTTATAGGGTTGAGCTATGACCCTTGTAATTATTTTATAAGGTATATTTGGTATTTAAATTTAATTATATTCTATTCTAAACATATGTGCATTAATCCATTTGTTAAAGTTTTGAGAAAGAAGTTATTAGGTGCTAGATGATGATTAGCACATGGACTTCTACATCAAGGATGTCATACACTTCGGTGTTTATATGTTTGATTTTGTTGTGTAAATATTTAGCAATTTGTCAATATATTTTATATTTTAATTTTAAGAGTGGTAGTATGGATAGTATACCTTAGTTATATTTGGGTTCAATGTTGGATCTTAGTTAGCATAGGGAGATGGTATAGCTTGCTAAGTAGTAACTTGGAGTATCCACATTGGACATAGACTCTTTTAAAAATTATTATTTATATTTTTATTTTATAAATAGTTTATATTTATTATTTTTTAAATTTTATTTTCTTATTAGTAATCATTGGTTGGTTACTTTAGTATAAATACTTGAAAACCCTTCCATAAGAAATCATGAAATTAGTTCATCAAGATCAAGTAGATAGAGTAAGAGAGGATGACCTTGTCAAATAGGAGAGAAGCCTTCATAGGCTTTCAAATCTACATAAGTGATTTTCTTTCTAGGTTTTCATTTTGGATCGTAGATCTGATCATTGATCTTTTCCCTCCACATAGGGTTTAAAGCATATTAAGGAGATTGTAGTTATATGAGGGTTTCTATTAGCACTTCTAGTCAAGTTGGGAAAATTTTTACAAATCCTTATTTTTGGGTTTTGGATCTGTTGATTAATGAAACTTTTAGTTTTATGGTATACATTTTGTAAATAAATTTGAAAAAAATATTTATATAATTTGAATTTGGATCTCTATTTCTATTAATGTATCAATGTCCTAGGATGAATTTTATTAGTTTTTACCAAAATTAAATTATATTTAATTTTTTCAAATTTTGTATTAATTGTTTAAGTTTTTAAATTTATTTTAGATTATTTTGGATCAAATTCCTCCTCCAATGTCCAGAATTTAGCATGTAAATATTTTTGAGATAATGTTGTAGACCAAGAGGCATCTTTTGGGGGTTGTATAGTCATCATGGCGTACCTTAGGAATCATGATGTTTTGTATGCATCATTCAAAAATAAAAACATGGAAAATGATAAATAAAAGGGTTTTTTTTAGTTGTTAGAGTTTTGCACATAGAGTGTTAACATTAAAAACATAGGTTTGAGCTATTAATTTAGAGAGAGAAAGAATAAGAAAAATGTAACACCTTGTTAACCTAGGCTTAGCCTAACAAGGTATTGCCTAATAAATGAAAAGCAATGTAAGAAAAAATAGAACTATGGCAATAAGAATTTATAGGAAAAGTAGGAGACATCCAAATAAAATAGTCCTAAAAATGGCATAATAATATAAAATAGCTTGAAAGAAAACTTATAACATAATAAATTTAAATGTTCAAAAAGTAATGCCAATAGACCTTGTCTACAAAAGTTAACATATTCATTAATAATAGCTCAAAGTCTCTAATGCCTAAGCCAAGTTACAAAAATTCATATAGAAATTATAAAAACAAAATAAATAATTAAGTATCCAAAAATATCAACAAGGTATTGGACCACTAACAACATGTATCTTTATATGAATAACATATTCTAAAAGTAATGTTACCAACATAAATGAACAGTAAAGAGAAGTTAGTGATATGCTAAAGACAAACATGTATAAATTCTTCATTGATAATCAAAGAATATAAAAATTACAAAGTAGAAAGAACTAGCTAAGAATTACAACCTCAAAAATGACATCAAATAGCCCACTTAAAAAAATGCTAAATATTTATATTCTAATATGATCTCTTACTTTTCAAACTACTCCTCATAGTCAATAGCTGTAAAACTTGAGAGGTAAAATCAAAGGGAAAGTTTGACCAAAGATTAAGTAGGAAAAATAAGTCACAACTACTTTCTTATAGCTTTTGGAACCAAGGATCAGATAGCTAGAAAGCTAGGCACATAGTAGTCAATGAGTTGTGAACTAGTGCAAGTCATAGTAAGCTACAATCTAAAGGATCATGGCTATAGTAGATCATAGTTAGAGGAAAATTAGTGGTAGAAAATATTTAGGTTACTAGTGCAACAAGGTGTGAGTTGCAGTCTAGTTGCAATCTAGTAGTTACAAGGGCACCTGAGTCATACTTATTTTTAGTCTAATTAAAATTAAATTTTGGAAAAGTGCATGAATTTCAAAGGTAAGACAAAAAATCAAAGAAACTAAAGGGGCATTTCAAATACTATAAAAAGATTTGAAGTAGCCTTAAGAAAGGTATCTCTATGATATTTATCATATTGAGAGCTTCATAGAGCTTTGAAGTGAGAGAGAGAGAGAGAGAGAGAGAGAGAGAGAGAGAGAAGTCTTATTAAGAATTAGAGTATGTGATCATCCTCTTAATGATTCCTCTTAAAGGATCACCTCATTAGATTGATATCCAAGCACTGGTATTGAAAAAAATTTTGATTCAAGTGGATAATTATCATCTAAACTGAAAGGAATCATTTTCAGATTTCAACTTGATTGACAGTTTCCATTGTTTTCATTTTCCATACTTAGTATTTTAAAAAATGATTTGATCATGAATTTCATCATCTATTTAGATTAATCAAAAATAATTGTGAAGTGTAATGTTCATTTTATTGAAATAGCTAAGGTTTAAATATCTTGAACTTATTTTCTTCAACATTTAAGTAATCCTTTCTTATTAAAATTTGAATACTCTTATTCTTTCACATCTTCTTATAGATCTTTGTGAATCTTACATTTTAGGTGATTTCTATAATAACACCAAAGACAAAAATAGTCTAATATTTAGCCAAAGACATGGAATACATGAAAAATGCTTTTAAATATATTATTAACAAACTTGAAAGGCTAGAAGAGAATAAAGGACATACTTCTTTACAAAAGGCATATAAGTAAAAATAAAAACTCAAGATCATCTTCATCAAAGACTTCTTGAAGATATTCATCCATGCCTTCTTTTGAAGATGAATTTCGTTTTAAGCATGAACACTTTAGAGATAATGAAGAACAACAAGAAGATATTCTTCATACTTCAAGTATTGACAAAAAATCTCAAAGACTCATATTTCTAAGGAAAGGAAAGAAGGAACTTTTATCAAAGTGTTAAGAAAATTCTAGTGAAGGAATTCAGCTCATTATTAATTGAGAATTTACACATGATACTAGATTACCTTATGTTAAAGTTAAATCCTTAAATGAAATGGAAGGTATTGAATCTTTTTTCATGTTAGCTTAAGATGTTGTACAAATATTTTAAGTTTTAAGACATTGAAGATTTAAAAAAGGTATCATAAGATAAATGTATGCTTAAAGGTATGTTACAAGTATGATGGGAAAAAGAAAGCCATGCATATGTTTCAAGCAATGATACTCCTATTAAAGATTGGTTTCTTATGCAATTTATGCTTAAGTAAAGATTTAAAAAATATTATCAAAAATAAGAAGTAACTCAATGGCTATAATATATGAGACAAGATGATAAAAGTATAAAGGAATATTACATGGAGTTTTGCAAAACTCTTGAGCAAGGTAAAGTTCATTGGGATGAGTATGAATAACAAGGAAGCAAGAGTAATGCCAAAGAAGGCTTACATGAGAAGCAAGAGAAGAACAAGGAAGGCTAATGTTCAAAGAAAGAAAAAGCTTAAGAAAATGGTAATGATTCTAATGTTTAATGCTTCAGATGTGGAGAACGGAAATATAAGTGATCAAAATGTAAGAAACAAATAACTTTCAAATGTAAGGGCCTCCAAACATTGTAGAAGGAAGAGTCTTCAAATAAAGGTAATCCTAGTACTCCTTTAATTGAATATATTACTAAAATTAATGTATTTAATAGAAATATGAATATTAATAAGGATCATTCGATGAAAATGCTTTTTAAGATTTAGGCTATATGTTTCTTTAGTGATGAATGGATATAAATCTTGATAGATGGTAGTGTACAAGAGAATGTTATTTCTTCTAAGATAATAGATAGACTTGGAATAAAGAAATTTCCTCATCCTAAGCCCTATAAAATGTATTAGCTCTCTAGAGATAAGCTTCAAGAAGTAAAGAAAAGATGCATTTTTCTCTTAATTATGGTTCTTTTAGAGATCTAGTACAATGTGACATTTATCTCATAGATAATATTGATATCATACTTATTAGATCTTATAATTATGATGAAAGGCTACTTATGATGGAGTAAGGAATATTTGATCAATTTCTTTGAAATATGAAATATACTAATTGATTACTATGACACTAAAATAGTACAAAGAGAATGTTCATATTAATGCTTTTGTTATTTTACTAAATGCGAAGGAATATTTCAAAGTTTATGACGAGAATAAACATGTTTTTTTATTTTCTCTACTATTACAACATGAAAAGAGGAGCCACAAAATAAACATCTAGAAATAGTGCAACATTTGGCACAATATTTTATCAATTTATTTAAAGGTAAATTGCAAGGGATTCCTTAAATAAGATCTATTTAGCACCAAATTGATTTCATGCCTATAGTAATTATTCCAAATGATAGAACTTATCAAATGTTTATAAATTAGAGGAAGACATTCTATAAATAAGTAAATGAATTTATTTTCAATGATTTTATTAAGAAATCTATCTTTCATATGACATTCTAGTCATTCTTATTTTCAAAAAGGATATTGATGAAATGAGATTGTACATTGATTCTAGGATTGTAAATAGAATCTTTGTAAAGTCAAGATTTTCTCTGAGATACTTGATGTTTTGGTCAATGCTAAAATAATTTCTAAGATTGATTTCAAAAAGCTACTATTATTAAATAAGGATTAGACTAGGGTATGAATGAAAAATGACATTTAAAATATTTAATGATTTTTATGAGTTGTTAGTCATTTCTTTTGGACTAACCAATGCTCTAACCATATTTATGAAAGTTATGCATGATGTTTTGAGAGATTTTATTGGAACATGTTACATTTTTTCTTTGATGATATTCTAATTTATAGCTCTAATGAAAATGATCATGTGAAACACTTGAGATTTATGTGTTGACAGTTACATGAAGCTTAATTAGTCATCAATGCTAAAACATGCCATTTTATGAAGAGAGAAATTATGTATCTAGGTCATAGTATAACTATGAATCAAGTCAATATGAAGCCAAGTAAGATCAAAGTGATTAAGAAGTGGCATTCACCTAAAGATGTAAGAGAGATGAGATCCTTTCTTGATTTCTCTAGTTTCTATAGGAGATTTATTAGAAATTTTATCTCTATTACATAGCCTATGTTATCTTTTTTGAACAAGAATTTAGCTTTTATATGGAATGATGCAAAGTAGAATACCTTCTAAGCTTTGAAGGAGAAGATTCATAGTGCTTTAATTTTAGCAATTGAAAATTTATTCAAACCTTTTGAAGTATAGGTGGATGTAAGAAAACTTATTATTGGAGATGTACTTTCTTAAGAAGGTAGGTCAATTACATTCTTTTATGAAAGGTTGAATGAATCAAGACAAAATTATAGTGTATATAAGAAAGAGTTATATGATATACTTTAAGTAATTAAGCATTAAATACTTTATTTATTGGACTTTGGATTTCATTTGCTTATTGATCATAGAGAACTTTAATTTTTAAATTCCAAAAGAAGACCCCAAGCATAGAAAATAAATTGAGCAAATTTAAGAATTTCATTTTGTCTTAAAGAATAGAAGTGGTAAATATATTGTGGTTTCTACTACTTTGTTTAGAATTCATATTGTTAATTCTTATATTGAAGTTAATTGTTACACCATAAAAATTAACCATAGATAAATTATGAAATTACTCAAAGGGGCATGATAAATAAACTGAAGCTCTTAACAAAGCCTTTAAAAAATTAAATACTTATAAATAATTTAAGCATTTTGTCATATTGTAGTATGCATTGGAACTTATTTTGCATGTTTATCATGCCTTATTTTGAATTTCACATTTTATATTTCATGTTTTGGATTTTAATTCATATTGTAATACAAGGTTTAGCTCACATATTTAAAAGTGTCCTAAAATATAAAATTTTGGATGCAAGACATCATAGTACCAAAACATATCTAATATGAAAAACTTTGAGTCAACCTTTCCTATAAATTGAGGTCTCCCTTCATATCTCATAATGTAGAGATATTATTTTTCTCATTTTCATTGTTAATTATAAGTTCAAAATTTTGAAAGAGTTTCAAGGAGAAGTTTCCTTTTTTCACTTTTTTTTTCTTCATAATTCTCACGTTATCTCATAATATTTCTTAGATCTCACAATCTTGTCTCATGTTTTCATAGTTGCATAATCATAATTCTCATTATCTTAATTTATATTAAAGATCTTACTCATTGCAAGTTCAATTCTCATTGAAAATTATCAATTTCAACAAAGTTCTTTAGAAAAGCATTAAAGATCAGAAAGATAAGTACAAATATTATTCACAAGATATTAAAGATGTTTAAAACATCAAACTTTAGTGTTGTTCTCTTATTGAAAGTTTCATTTATATGCATATTTCTTATTACAAGTTGCTTATGCATCTTTATAGGCTAGATTTTGCATTTTTGCTAATTCTTTTTATAAATATGATTTAAGATTCATTTTTTTGCTATCAAAGGCATCTCAATGCCTTCAAATTAAAATTAAATTGATGTCAAATTCAAATTCATTACATTTATGCATTTAAAAAATTGATTATTCACCAACTAATTTCCATTGATTCCAATAATAGAAATTGATAAATATTTCTTCTATATCATAGCATATCATCCAAGTGACATGCTACAATAAATTTAAATTTCAAAAAGACATCAAACATATCAATATACATCAATTGTTATAACATCTAACAATATGCCCAATATGTTCTAGAGACTTATTGACTTTAACAATGCTCAAATGATCAACATTGATAACTACTAAAAGGATAATGGTTCTAGTCAATTCTAGTGATATCTAGTGACATCTACTAAATTTCAACAGTATCAAGCTTCCATGCATACTCCAATAGTGGTATCAGAGCTCCAAGGTCCAAATCCTTTAAAAATTAATGTAAGAGAGTTGCTTTTCTTATTCTAAAGATAAAATATTTAAGATGCATGTATAATTATTCTTATTTATTCTTGTATTTTTATTTTCTAATGTACAAACCCTCATTACTTATATTTTCCTAAAAATCCTTATCTTTTATTTTTCACATAAATTCACATATTTTCATATCAGATCCACAACTTTTCACATCAAAGCTATAAGAAAACCTAAGTTCTTTCATTCTTTAAGTCTTTCATGTTAATCTTTAAAGCTTTTAAGTTATTCCAACTTATTTTTAGCATAAAATCATTTCAAAATAAGCACAGATGTTTTAATATGTACTATAATCTTCAATGCATGCCAAGACTTTATCTATTGGCTAAAGCTTATGAAAGCTTTACTTCAAATCAATGAGTATTAAAACATTGTGGATCATGGATACTTTTTAAATCTAAATGCTTTGAATAGAGATCAAAGAATAGATATTCAAGATGATAGAAGGAAGGATGTCTTAGTAAAGATGATTATTTACAAATAAGTTTCATATGCTATTGGTTCAAGAATCATAGACAAGACAAATGCCAAAGAAACTTAGAATCTACTATAACAAGGGTACAATGGAACTTTCATCACAAATATTCAAATCAAGAAATTGAGGTATAGATAGGAATTTGAAGATCTTATTCTTAATAGAGTTAAAAATATTGAGAAATTATTTGCTAGAATGGATGCTTACATAAGAAATATTGATGAATATAGATGTTAATATAGTGAAAGAAAAAAGCTAGATAAAATCATTCAAGTTTTATATGATAATAGGATACTAGTTTTACAATTCAAATAGCTCATCAAAGCGAAGTGAAGACTCTTCTCAGCCTTAAAGAAATTCTCAAGAATCATAAGATCTATTAAGAGGTAAAGATCCAAGCTCTAATTTTGCTACATATCAAATGATAAAAGAAGTTAATCCTCATAAAAGTATTGATGAGTGGTGAGGTACCCATACACTCAACCATATGAATATGAGTGTTCAGGCACAATCTAGTTGAACTCCATAGATGGGCTAGTTGTGGTATCTAGATAATTACACGTTGATCGCAGTTCGCTGTCTTCCCACCTAGACTAGTATTTGCTTTGTCACACATGGTTTAGTCTAGAGTGAGGTGTATGATGTGGTCTTAAGCTAGTGCTATTCTTAGAGGTAGTGGAAAATAACTTTGATTAACCTAAGAGGGAAAGGGTGAAGAGAGTCTAAGCTAGCCTAAGTATGATGAGCATCCATCCCTTAATCATCTGTACACATCTTGGACCTTGTGTACTACCACTGAGATTACCAAGCACATGTCCTAGGTACGCTATTGGGATACCAAGTAGTCACAGTTAAATACTCGTGATTAATTCATACTCATTCCACATTTAATAACAGGGTAGGAAGAGGAAGGTAAAGAGATATTAAATAAGAAAGTAATAAATAATAGTTAAACTAAGTGAATGTTGCAATGATGAAGTAATCATGATCTTTATTGCTAGTCATGTGCATGTCCAAGTACATCACACTTGAATAAAGGTTCTGTACAATTACAATCATCACACTGTGAGCATGCACTAAGGACAGGGTTGAGAGGAATTAAAACTAACAAAAAGATCCTACTCTAACACTAATTTTTCCTATTACTTTCCCATGTGCCCAATTGTGTATTTATAGGCTCACACAGGAACCACAATATCGTGTATTTGATATCGCTAGCCAGGCTGCGATATTGCATGTCTAATATCAAGGGTATGATATTGAGACTCATTAGATATTAGGGGTCTAATAACAGGGGTCCAATAATAGGGGTCTAATATCAGTACCTAACAAACCATGATTCATCATACCCCCATGACTAAGTAACAACTCGTCCTCAAGTTAAACAAAATGAGAATGAGTCCAATTGATTACATAGTGGATGGGTATGGGATTATTGAATAACTAGGATTTATTCATTCCATAGTGTGGGGTTGAACAAAATAAAATTGGAACATAGACACAAAATTACAAAACTTTGTTAGAACTCATGTGGTTCCAAGTGGTAGTAGTTCCTTCATGGGTGCCTTTCCTTTGTCCTACGCACCAGGCTTCTGAGATTAATACTGTTGAAGAAGCACCTGACATTTTTCCACTTCTATTTGAGGATTATGAGTTGTCCATGCTGATGTTCCAATGTTTGATGGAGTTGGCACTTCCCATGGACATAGTAGCTGCAGGAACACTTGATTGGCCTTGACATGCCATGCCGCCAATAGCTATTGTTCCTATTTATAGGCCTTGACCTCTCCACCTATTACTTGGCCAGATTGTGTAGTGACAGGAGTTCCCTAATGGATGCTAAATCATTGTGCCTCCTACTCCACATGTTCTACATGAGGTCCTTGGCTTCTACCTCCCCCTGTGCATTTAGTTGCACCTTGAGAAGGTCCTCCTTGTTGTTCTCTTTTAGGGGCCATCTATAATCACACAAAGATCAATTGTTAGTAAGGTTATTGAAAGAAGTTCAATTATTTCATTCCTTACTTATTGCCTTTAGTAATTATTGAATTCTTTGCTTACTATGATTTTAGAGTTAGAAATTTTTCTCAAGGAAGTTACCCTAAAAGTTTAATGTCGGACCTAGTTTGTTTAGGTGAAACATCAAAGGACATGTAATGGTTTTGAGGAACATTTGATAAAATGATGACAAAGGAAAGAATAGATTTGGCAATGAAATGCTTGGAGGGTATAAAATGATGTGGTGGTGTGCAATAAGTACAAATTACAAAAGTCAAGCAAGTGGGTCCCCAAAGTAGGTTCCAACCTATAATTCCCTTGCGTAACCACACCTAAAAATGCCTGTAGCACTAGAAGGGTTAAATGTAATCTATACCGATGCAGAAAAACACACACATGTTAGATAACACCATGATGAGGTATGAATTCTATGCCACACAAGAAACAAGTAAAAAATTCTTGAACAACAAGATGGGATGAATTGTAGAAGGGATTCCAGAGATTGGGACATGAGGTAATTGACCCAGGGCATAATGAATCTTGAGTGTAGGGCATGATTAATGTTTCATTAGCCAATCGCTCAAAAATCAAGACCAATTGCATCCTCTGATGAGTGACATCACATTGTTACATTCAATGATAGACAACCATAAGAGCATCATGACAACAAGGCATATGATCACTTGGAATTTTGTTCAAGGAAGGAGTGATTTGGAATTTATTTATAGCACATTTATTTTTGTTTGGCTACTTTGGCACACTTTCTCTTTTTTTTTTTTTTGATGTGTAATCTAGAGAACCCACCTACCTTTATGCATGGGTGCATGTCTTTCTAGTGGGACCCCCATAGAATAGCATTAGGTTTCTTTATTTTGTGCCTTTAATACTCTTACTCCCATTTTTTGTTAGATCTACAAGGATCTTAGTACACCTAGGCTACATGGTAACTCCTATAGATGTCACCAAAGAAAATACACAAGTCCCCTTGATGTCACACCCTGGCCATTCCCTTTGATCCATCCTTCTTTGCTCTGGGTATAATGAGCATAAAATTACTTTAAGTTTTAATGATGTCAAGAATATCATCGTACCCAGAGTAGAACCTCTTATTAATAGAATGGTTAGGTGGATGTGATGGGCTTGCTGTCCAAATAATTAGTTACTCAAGATTTGATTGCAAAGAACAACACCTCAACCAACAAGTCACATGAGTGCTTTATTCATAGATATGATTACTCATAAAAAGATAAAAAGATAAAACAATAAATTGAAAGATGAAAAATTGGAAAAAAAAAAATTTTAAAATTGAAGAAAATGAAAAAAATTTATTAATTCTATTTGTTAGAATGGGGGATATCCCCCATAACTAAACTTTTGATCATAGCGAGAATTAATAAATGGAAGGGTTGGATCCATGCATTTCAGAAATATTGGGGCCTAGTCATATCCAAACCACTAGGTGCCTTTTGATGTTGTGGTTGGAATGTACCCAAATTGGGGTGCACACACTGTATTAAAGTTGACGTAGTGGGAAAAGTTATATGATGAGGTTAATTGATAAGGAGTTGACCCACTATGGCACTCATGACCATAAGATGGTATGCAAGGATTGGTATGTCTTCCTACGTGGCTATTTTCATTGGGCCCAATAGTTGTTGGAGTTTTGATCGATGGTCTTGATAAGATAATATGAGGTGTTGGGTTTGAGAAAAAAGATGCACCACAGTGTTGGACTTGTGTTGAGTTGGAAAATGCAGTGGTCTTGGAACTGTGCTATCCCTTCCTATGGTCATGTCCAAAGAAGGGACACCTTCAACAATGTGGAGGGTTTCCACTGCCATTGATAGTAGAAGAACAAGTAACATTCATGGGTTGATGCTGTGGTGCAAATCCATCTGGTGAAGTCAGTGGTGATGTAGAAGGAGGTGAAGGATGAGAATGTTGAAATTGAGGAGAAGTGTAAGGTACCCAAGGTGGTGGTCTTGTTGGTAAGGATATGGATTGATGGTATTGAGGAGAATAATAATAATGTGGTGAGATAGAGGATGTTGACCCGGTTGAAGAAATAGGATGTTGGACTTGATAAGCACTTGGGTTCGGATGATAGGAAGGGTGTAACTAGTTTGGGGGTGGCTTCCCACATGACTAGGATTTTTGCCACTATGATCAAACACAGTATTTTTGTATGAACTCTAGATGTAACATTCTTCCCCAATGTTCATGTAAATGTGACAAGATTGGGCATTAACCTTTGGGGTGACAAGAAAATGTTACATTGATACGTATGATTGGCAGTTAAGTTCTTATTCTCTTCTACCCTTCTTTCTGATTGTCTAATGGTATTTTGTCCTATTTCCTAGTTCATCATGGCTCTACCTCCAATAATATTGGCATATTCTCCACATTTTTCATGTATCCACTTCATCATCTTATTGATCTTTGCCTCAATTTCATCTAGTGATTGTAATATTGGCAAAGATGGTTCCACCTCCTTGAGGTGAGTTGATTTTTCCTCTTCTTGATTATGGACCTTTGTTAGGTTGAGATTTTGGTCCCATTAAGATTTTTCAACATTCTCTCATTTAGCCATTTCTCCTTCTTCTTTTTCTAGCCACTTAATAAGCTCTTGGAATTGATGGGTTCGTAGTTTGTATAGTTGACCTAGGGCATACATCCATAAGGTTTCCCTTGTTTCATTATAGAGCCCATCTATGATATGGTACATTAGCCTCTCCTCAGAGAACCCATGGCCTGGGAAGTTGTTTAATAGTGCATAACATCTTTCTAAGGCCATGTATAAGGGTTCATGTTGTGCTTGTTTCCATTCTTGGATTTGTCTCCTCAAGGCTAACACTCTTGCATAGATTTGATATCTTTCATTGAAGAGTTCTACCATTTTTGAAAAATGTCAAATTGATTTTGGTTTTAAAGACCTATACCATACTTTTGTTTGGCCAACGAGTGTCATGGAAAAGAGCTTAAGTTTTTTCCATCCATTATCAATATTGTTCCATATGCAGGCATCATGGAAGGATTGTAAATGATGTTGCAGATCTAAATCATAGCCTCTTGAGAACTTGGGAAAGTTGTTTAAATCAAGCTTGGGTAGATGGATTTTCTTACGATGCCTGCGGGATATTTGAACAACCTCTTGTATATGCATTAGGCTCTTAGTGGTCAATAGGGTTTCATCGTCACTAAGTAGGTTATAAGTTTGTGAGTCAAGATGATGTTGTCTTTGTTCATGTTGGTGTTCCTGACTTTGCTCATGAGTTCAATTTTTATTTCTACATTGACCTCTTGAGGAATAATCATCTATTCTTGGGGATGTCCCATCTTCACTAGAGGTGTCTGATTTGGATGAAAAAAGTCCTTGAGTATTGTTGGGGTGTTTATGAACATATGAAACTCCTGCATAAGATTAAGTACTCCAAACTCCTTTGTTGGTTCTCCAATGAATTGCCTCGCTAGATGTTGTCTTATCACTATCTTGTGAAAGAGACATTGTTGTGAATTGTGTGTGACGTAACGAAATTTAATGTCTTTGCCTAAAAGATATATTGTTAATACCTTGTTACAATAATCTTGTATGATATAACTAATCTAGATAACTAGCACTATCCCTGGCAATGGCTCCAATGATGAGTGGTGAGGTACTTGTACACTCAACCATACAAATATGAGCATTCATGCATGATTTGGTCAAACTCAATAGATGGGATAGTTGTGGTATCTAGATAATTACACGTTGATCATAGTTTGCTGTCTTTCCACCTGGACTAGTATTTGCTTTGTAATGTATGGTTTAGTCCAGAGTGAGGTGTATGATGTGGTCCTAAGCTAGTGCTAATCCTAGAGGTAGTGGAAAATAACTTTGATTAACCTAAGAGGGAAAGGGTGAAGAGAGTCTAAGCTAGCCTAAGTGTGATGAGCATCCATCCCTTAATCATCCGTATGCATCTTGGACCTCATGTACTACCATTGGGATTACCAGGTGCATTTCCTAAGTATAGTACCAGGATACCAAGTAGTCATACTTAAATTCTCATGATTAAGTCATACTCATTCTATGTTTAATAATAGGGATAGGAGAGAAGGTAAAGAGATATTAAGTAAGAAAGTAATAAATAATAGTTAAACTAAGTGAATTCTGCAATGATGAAGTAATATCGATCTTTATTGTCGATCATGTGCGTGTCCAAGTATGTCACACTTGAATAAAGGTTCCGTACAATTATAATCATCACACTACGAGCATGCACCGAGGAAAGGGTTGAGAAGAATTGAAACTGACAAAAAGATCCTACTCTAATACTAATTTTTTTCTATTATTTTCCCATGTGCCCAATTGTGTATTTATAGTCTCACATAGGAACCATGATATTGTATATCTGATATCACTAGCCAGGCTGCGATATTGCATGCTCGATATTGAGTGTCCAATATCGGGGGTTTGATATTGGGACTCATAAGATATTAGGGGTCCAATAATAGGGGTCCAATATTAGCACCTAACAAACCAAAATTTATCAGGTATCATAGATAGTGGTTATTCAAATCATATAACTCCATTTAAGGAGAATTTTATTAATTATACTTTAAATAATATTCCTAAAGGCATTAAGGTAGGAGATGGTATAATTGAAAGGATAGAAGGAATTAGTAATGTAACACTCACACTTCCTAATTGTCACAAAATCAATGTGCATGATGATTACTATATTCCTTAAATGTCAAGTTTATCATTATTAGTTGGTCAGATTGTTAGTAAAGCAAATCAAGTAGTTTTTCATGATGATATTTGCACTATTTTCAATAGTGATTTTATTATTGCAAAATTGAAGTGATGAAAAAATCACATTTATTTTTTGGAAGCACATTCTTAAAAAGGTGCTAAAGGTTTAAATTCTTGGAATTTTCAATCAAATTCTTCTCATGCATTTCTCTCAAGATTATGGCATTAGAGATTAGGTCATGCCTTCTTCTTTAGCATTGAGAAGCTAATCAAGACTAATGCGGTCATTGGAGGCAAATGTTTAGAAATACCACAAGAAGTATGTGAGATATGTCTCAAAGGAAACCAAAAGGCCTTGCCTCATAATGCTCAAATTCAATGGAAGCAAAGCCCTCTTGTGCTTATTCATATGACTTTAATAGGTTCAATATCTACTCTAGCTTAAGGAGGGAGCAAATATTTCTTTGTTATTATTGATGATTATAGCACATATATTTGGACATATTATTTGCATTTCAAAGATAAAATTTTTTGCATCTTTCAAAATTTTAAATGTTTAATAGCAAATAGATTGAATATTAAGATTAAAGTAATAAGATCAGATAGAGGAGGTGAATTTGTCAATCAAGAATTTGAGGAATTTTCCATTAATCATGAAATTAAAAAGAAAATAACTTGTAGATATTTACCACAAAGTAATGGTATTGCTGAAAGGAAAAATGGAGTAATTCAAGAAATGTCAAAATGCCTCTTCAAGCATACTTCACTTCCACACTAATTTTGGAATGAAGCTTTGCATGTTTCAGCCTACATCTTAAATAGGCTCATCAGCACATCAAGAAAAAAGAAGATTCCTTATCATATTATTTATGGTAAAGTTCCAAAATTATCTTACATGAAATTTTTTGGATGTATTTGTTATGTAAAAATACCAAAGGAGTTATTGAATAAGCTATATGATTGAAAAAGAAAATGTATTTTTATAGGTTATGATTCGAAAACAAGTGGATACAAATGGTATGATCTAGAAGAATGTGAGTAGTATATTTCCCAAAATGTCATTTTTAATGAGGAAACATTTGGCCTTGATAAATGAAGAAAAATTAGAAATTTCTAAAAAGTAATGGGTGGAAATAAACCATCTCAAAAATTAGATCTTAGATTAGAATTTTGGAAGACAATTCACAAGGTTGCAAGCCAAGTTACATGTCATCACTCATGTATCTTATTCAGCACTTTTCTATGAGCCTACTAATGTTCAAGAGGCTCTCAAATTTCAAGTTTAGAAGGAAGCAGCAAAAATAAAATAAAATATAATACTATTATAATAAATGAAACTTGGTATTTGGTTAAGAGACTAAAAGGAAAGAAGTTAATTAATGAAAAATGTATATTTAAGAAAAAGTACAATGAAAAATATGAAATTACAGCCTATAAGGTAAGATTGATTGTTAGAGGCTTCAAACAAAAGAAACATATGGACTATGATGAAATCTTTGTTCCTATTGCTAGATTTGAAATCATCAAATTTAGTCTTTCTATTGCTATTCATTATGGCATCAAACTTCATCAAATGGATGTCAAGTCAGCATTTCTCAATGATTTCTAGAAGAGAAAGTTTACATAGAGCAACCATAAGGCTTTGTCAAGAAAGGGAAAGAGGATAATGAATGAAAACTTTCCAAAGTTTTATATGGATTGAAATGGGCTCCTAAAGATTGATTTCATATAATTAATGAGTATTTATTTATGGATGGCTATAAATTATGCTTAGTGAAGCCTACCCTTTGTTATAAGCATGTGGAAAATCATTTTATATTGATATTACTATATGTGAATGATTTGGTATTTTGCTCAACTTTGAAAGTTTAGTTGCTGAATTTTAGAAAAATATGAAGAGAGATTCTAAAATGAATGATTTAGGTCTCTTGAAATATTTTTTGGAAATATAAATAGATTAAGAAGAAGATTTTTTAAGAATACATCAAATTAAATATGCATAAGCCATCTTAGAAATGTTTGGAATGAATAGAGAGAAAGTTTCTTCTACTCTACTTAGGAGTGAAAGCTCAATACGAAGGATGATACTTCCATTATTGTTGAGATATTATTGGCTCACTTATATTCATATGTCAAAGTAGACATAATGTTGAAATTGCTACTTAATATTTGTCAAGATTTATGTAAGAGCCAAGAGCATCACATCTATCACTCCTCTCTTATGTGTTGAAATATAGTAAAGGTAAATATGACAATGTACTAAAATTTGCTAGAGGAGATGAAAAATTTCATGTATATTCAAATGTTAAATGGGAAGATAACATTAATTATAGAAAATCTACATTAGGTTCCATGATCCTTTATGGATGAAATTCAATTTATTGGAAAGATAGAAAGTAATCATGTGCAAGTCTCTCTTCATGTGAAGCTAAATTTATCTATATGAATGAAATTTTACAACATATATTATGGTTAAAGAAGTTTTTTTTTTCCAAAATTGGTTTTTCCATTGATCTCTACATTGATAACACTACTACTATTAATCTTTCAAAAGAACATGTTATGCATCAGAAATCCAAGCATATAAGATTGAACTATTATTTTATAAAAGATAAAGTAAAGGAGGGAACCATACAAGCCTCTTAAATGAAGATAAAATATTAATTGGCTGATATGTTCACAAATGCAATCACATCAATCAAACTCAAGAAGCATATGAAAGTATTAGGAATCACTATAATGAAGATGAAGAGCAAGGATTCATAGTTAGATTCACATCACTTACATTTCATCCTAAAAGAGGGATTATCAGATTGTAATCTATATGGAAGCCTATTTTTCATATTTCTCATCCTCATTTTCTATTTTTCATTTTATAATTCATGTTGTAATATAGTATTTGGCTCACATATGTAAAAGTTTCCTAAAACTAAAAATTATAGATGTAAGATATCATAGTACTAAAACATGTCTAAAATGATAAACTTTGAGTTAAACTTACCTATAAATTGAGGTCTCCCTTCATATCTTAGAAGAGGGATATATTATTTTTCTAATTTTTTATTATTTATTCTAAGTTTAAGGTTTTAAAGAAGTTTCAAGCAGAAGTTTCCTTTTTTGTCACGTTTTTACTTCACAATTCTCACTTTCACTCATAATCTACCTTAGACTTCATAATCTTCTCTCAAGATTTTATAATCTCACAATTACAATGCTCATTATCTCAATTATATTGAATATCTTGCTCATTGTAAGTTAAGTTCTCATCAAAGATTATGACTTTCATCAAATCTCTTTAGCAAAGCATTAAATATTAGAAAGATATAATGGAATTTTAGGTAGCAAAAGAATTACTTGGTTATCTTGACTTCACAAAGAATCAGCTAATAAAATTTATAGTTTTAGAAAGCTTAGGCAGTTAACTACAATTCAAAAAAGAGAAGTACTAAAAAATATATCTAGAAGATAAGGTTATATTATGTTCTTTCCAAGCTATGAAAAATCAAAGTAATTCTAGTAGTACAAATTTGAAAAATCATAACTCAAAAGTTGTTAAGTAGCTAAAATTTTAACTAAGAAAAGCATACAAATATTATCTTTCAAATAATTCTAATATCACATAAAATCATTATATGATTAAGGAAAAATGATCTAATAATTAACTATTTTTCATTTTGGTTAAAATGTGGGATTTAAAAAATCTACCAAATTATAGAGCTAATTTCCCCTAAACTACAATAGATATTGAACTAAAATTTTAGTTTATTATCAGAACATATGAGTTCTTTCTAATAAATATAGAATAATTGAAAAAGGTTATGCAATGACTAAAATATGATCAAAGTACTGAATATCCCTGCTTCTGATTATTCAACTTTTAGGATTGAGTAAACAATGATGAATGATGTTAATCCATATTGATGAATTGATAATGAAATAGTCAAATTCTTACTAGAATTATATTGATGATTTTATAATAAAATTTCCAAGCGATACCTTGGATATATATATGTGCAAAGTAGGACAAAGTTTACTAAAAATTATATAATATAGCTTTAATGAAAAAAAACCTTGAAATTAAATATATATATGATTTGGGGCCAAAATAACATTACAATTGCTTATCAATTAAAAAATTTCCTATATTTTATCAAAATAAAATATTATTTATATAATAAAAATAAAAAATTATTATCTTCTACTCTAGAAAGCCAATAAGATAAGTAAAACTCTTGTTCACAAGATGTTTAAGATATTTAAAACATCAAACTTTAGTGTTCTCTTATTAAAAGTTACATTTATATGCATCTTTATTATCACAAGCTATTTATATGCATTTTAAAGATGCACTCTAAGTAGCTACTTATGTGCACTCTAAAGATGTTTTGCTATGATATGCTTATAATTTTGTATAGAGTTATTAATTTTATCAGTGCTTAGGTGACCAACATTGATAATTGCTAAAAGAATATTAGTTTTAATCGATTCTGGTAATCTCTAGTGATATCTATTGAATTTTGAAAATATCAAGCTTCCGTGCATACTTTGATATATTTAAACATTTATAAACTTAAAAATCAATTGAAAAATCATTTATTCCTACTTGGGCCTCATTACAATATGAGTCCAACAAGTTCAAGAGTGGTTTAAAGGATCCAACAACCTATACAAAATAGAGCTTTGCTCTAGAGTGTTTTGACATAGTGAAAAGGCTTAATCCCACAAGATCTCAACAAGCTCTAAAAGGATGCCTTCTCTCAAGAAGCACATCAACCCATCAGGAAAGTAAGAAAAGAAAAAGAACCACAATGAGAAAGTGTAACTCAATTTACAAATTCCTTATACAATGAAGCACAATTCCACAACAAATATAAAAAATGATGTTCAATTCAAGTAGAAAAGTACAACAACATAAGATAGACAATGATAGATTTGATGTTGACAATAATTGCATAATTCCCAAGAGTTTGAAGTTTACTTATAGCCTTAAAGTTTTCAAAAACACCTCGGAATTCATGCAACAACTATTCAATGGCTAGTGTAGATGTCTTCTTCAAGATTGGGATGTGTTTCTGTATTTAGCTTCAACTTTGGGAAGATGTCTCCTTTTAGAATGGGATGTACCTAGGGAGACATCTCTAAAGAGACGTCTATGGGGAGACACCTTCTTTCCAAAGGAGACATCTCCTATTTTTGAGAGATGTCTTCCTGTGATTGACTCCCTCTCAACCAAGACATCTTCTGTCCTTGGTGACATCTTTTCAAATTTTGAGCTCTGGTTCCTAAGGCTTTCTCTTATTGATTTAGCTTCCTCTCAATCCTTGGATCCTCTTAATTTAGCTTGTAGTCTTTGTACTTGTACATGCTTTCATTTTTCCTATAAAGTTCTTTACTTTGATAACCATGATTCCTTGAATCCTTGTCCATGTTGTCGTGTTCTTATTCTTGTTCTTGTCCTAGAAATGCAACATCCACAAAAAACATCCTTTTTTCTCCATTTTCGTTAAGGGTTTGGCATACTAAAAGTTCAGCAATCTCCCCCTTTTTTGTGATGTCCAAAACTTAAGAAAATGGGTTACTAGTCTCCAAAAATCATTAATACATATAATTTCATTATTGCTCATGACTCACATCTAGTAGATCCTGGTAGCGCATTATATTCCATGAATCACATTATTTAAGTCAATTTACATCCTCACATCACAATCATCATACTCATATCACATCACAATCATTAATAGTACCAATATACCAAATTCTCCTCATTTTTGGATAGCATCAAAAATAAGTGGAGCAAAACTTCTTTTAAATGCATGTAAGAAGAAAAATATTGTTTTTTATTTAAGAGGTAAAACAAGATTTTTTTCTTTGTTTTAACAAATAAAGATAAAAATAAAAAGATAAGGAAACTTACTTGATAGGACAAGTTCCTAGTCCCATATCATTACATAGGGTAGTTAATCTTTACTCATTAAGGGGTTTTGTGCAAGCATATGCTAGTTCATTTTTTATTCCAATAAATTCATGTTTTATGTACCCACATTGAGTATGTTATTGTATAATGTGATGTCAAATCTCAATGTTTTTGGTGCATGAATGTTGAATTGGATTTTTTGTCATGTTGATGTTGTTGTTGTCACAGTAGATATGTGTAGATTGAGATTGCACCCCTAGGTCGTTGAGCATTTCTATCATCCACAAAAGTTGAGCACAACAAATTCCAGTTGATATGTATGAAACTTATGCTGTGGAAAATGTTGTAGAAGTTTTTTTTTTTGGTTGTCCAAGAAACAAGACTTCTACCTAGGAAAAAGTAATTTCCACTTGTACTATGATGGTCATTAGAACATCCTACCCAATCAACATCATAATATCTAGCAAGATCAAGTGGAATCCTTTGGATACCAAAGGCCCTAATTAATGGTACCTTTTATATAATTAAAAATATGCTTAATAGATTTTAAATGGAACTCTTTTGGGTCAACTTGATATCTAGTGCACATTCCTACACTTAATTCTATGTCTAGTCTTCTAGTAGTTAAATAAAGTAGGCAACCTATCATACCTCTATAAAGCTTATGATCAATAGGTTTTTCTTGATCATATTTGATAAGCTTGAACTTCGTAACCATATGAGTGTTTTTTACCTTGACATCAACCAAATTGAATCTTAGCAGAAGATCTTTAACATATTTTGTTTGACAAATGAATGCTCCATCTACAGTTTAATTGATTCAAATCCAAGAAATTTTTTGAGTTCCCCCATCAAGCTCATTTCAAATTTAGATTGCATAAGAATTGAGAATTTCTTGCAAAGAGTTTCATTAGTGGCACCAAAGATTATATCATCAACATAAATTTAAACTATAAGTAGATTACTATTTTGTTATTTAGGAAATAAGATGACATCAGCCTTACCTCTTTTAAAATAATTTTATGTAGGATGTTGGAAAATTCTTTCATACTAATCTCTAGGAGCTTGTTTAAATCCATAGAGAGCCTTGTTAAGTTTGTAACCATAGTTGGGTTTGATAGGATCTATAAATCCTTTAGGTTGCTCAACATAATCTTCTTCTTACATAGTCCCATTTAGGAAGGCACTCTTTACATCCATTTGATATAGTCTCATATTTTTAATACTAGTGTATGTCAAAAGAAGTATAATAGATTCTAGTCTAGCAACAGGAGAAAAAGTTTTATCAAAATCAATTCCTTATTATTGATTGTATCCTTTGGTAACTAATCTAGCTTTATTTTTAATGATATTTCCACTTTCATCAATTTTGATCCTAAATACCCAGTTTGTCCCAATGATTGGTTGATGATCTAGTTTAGGTACTAAATCCCATACATCATTTCTAGTAAATTGATTTAGTTCATCCTGTATAGCAGAAATTCATCCTTCTTCTCCTTCTTCTTCTTTGAAGTTTTTGGGTTCAATTTGTTAAAGATATGCTAAATAAACACAAATTTTCTTAGTTTGGTTTCTTGTGTAAATACCATATTGAACTTGTTCAAGGACATCATTGAGGGATTGTGTTCTAGTGAGTCTAGGAATTTTGGATTGAATGTGAGACATTTTGTCAAGTTCATCTTCTTACTCTTCCCCATGTTCACTATCTACTTCTAAGTTTTTATCAAATTGAACTTGAGTGGCATTTGATAATTTTTGAATGGAAATAACTTCATCATTAGGTTGTGGACTAGTAATGTCATGATCATCAATTTTAACATTGATAGTTTCTTCTATAGTGTTTTTCCTTTTATTGAAATCTCTATATGCTTTTCTAACTAATGAATATCCTAAGAAAATCCATTCATCAGTTTTAGGATCAAATTTTCTTAAGATATCTTTATTATTCAGAATAAAGCATTTCAAATCAAAGACATGAAAATAACCTACCAAGGGTTTTCTACCAATCCATAATTCATAAGGAGTTTTAGAGGTAACCTTCTTACCAAGACTCTATTGGAGAGATAGTAAGTAGTGTTGATAGCTTCATCCCAAAAGTGATGGGAAAGATTTTGGTCATTTAGTATGGTTCTTCACATTTCATTAAAGATCCTATTTTTTTCTTTCAGCTACACCATTTTGCTAAGGAGTTCTTGCAGTAGAAAATTGATGAAGTATGGCATTCATTTTGCAAAATTAGTTAAACTTGGTGTTCTTGAATTCTCCTCCATTGTCACTCTTGATAACTTTAATACCATAGCCTTTTTCTTTCTGGATCTGATTGCAAATTATTAAAAAATGATCAACTACCTCATCCTTATGATATAAAAAGGAAACCCATGTAAAATGAGGGTAATCATCAACAATGGTTAGAAACAACCTTTTCTTTTTCAAATTGAGTGTTTGAGAAGGAGAAACTACATCC
Organism: Gnetum montanum; assembly: GCA_015680685.1. Classification (NCBI taxonomy): domain Eukaryota; kingdom Viridiplantae; phylum Streptophyta; class Gnetopsida; order Gnetales; family Gnetaceae; genus Gnetum; species Gnetum montanum. Next base: position 66,741 of record MNCI01031889.1, read on the forward strand.
ATATGAAATAGATCTAAGGGATGAGAGGTAGATATATAATTTTTCTTACAAAACCTTACCCTTGTTTACTTTCCTTTTTGGCATGCTTCATAAGTGTTTAGATTAAAGTATTTTAGTTTGGGTATGCCACGGATGATTTCCTTTGTTACAAGAGTTTGAAGATTTTCTTTGTTTATGTGGCCTAACTTCCTATGCTATAGATAGGTATCATCTATACAACTAATTAAGCACTTAGATTCAAGGTTAGAATTGTTTCCAAATATCATGTTGTACACATTTCCTTTTCTATTTCCTTCTATTACAATGTCTCTAGAGTTTAAGTCTTCTATTCTACACATCTCTTGAGAAAATGTTACACTAAAATTTGAATCAAAAAGTTGAATAACACTATGATGATTATGTTTTAAGCCTTTAACAAAGAAAACCTTATGCATAGTTGGTAGTCCTTTACTTTTTCCTACTATGGTATCAATACGTATGATTGGAGCCTTCACGTTGTCTCCAAGTGTGATAGTTCCATAATTTTGTTTTGAAAAGTGGATAAAGTTGGTTTTATCACTTTTCATGTGCCTTAAGCATCCACTATCAATATACCACATGCTTATTTTGGCATTAGAGAGAGCTATTTAAGCCATTAGGTTCTTTTCAAGCTTCCATTCTTGTTTCCAAACCTACAAAGTTCCTAGCCTAAAGAATGTTTGCTAAGATCTAGTATATTGTTTCATCCTAAAATGGTAGTATGCTTGAATATGACGAAATTTTCCACAAAAAAAATAATTTAATATTCTAGGCTTTGACATCTTACCAAACTTGAATTTAATTTCTTTTGTAGATTCACTCAAACATTCATCCTTTTGCCTCCTATTTGTGGGCTTCTTCAAAGAGTTTTGTTTATTTGTTCAAACACATTAGTTAGTTTTTAAATCTCAACTTTAAGGTTTGATTTTTCTTTCTTAAGATTGGAACATTCATCCTTAAGAACCAAAATTTTCATTTCCTTGTCATGTAAAACATCTTTCATTTTGACACATAAGTTTTGGAAAGAAACAACTTCTTTGACAAAATAGCCCATACCTTTCTTCAAAAGAATCTTCATTGGTTGACCTTCCCTTATTGTCCAAATTGTTTAGTTGTAGTATTTCCTATTCCTAAATGTAAATAGCAGAATAAAACATTTACCTTTATAAACTTGATATACTATCTGAATGTATCAATCAATGAAGCACATTAATCTTCTTGTCCAATTATGCTTGATGTTGATTGTCCCTTTCATGTTCATGTTGCTTTATCTACAAGAGATAACCAAGCTTTGATATAACTTGAGGACTGAGAACTTAGAAGGGGGGAATGAATAAATTCCCCAAATTACAAGTAACACCTATTATACAAAACAGAAGAGTTACATGGTTCCCCAACTTGGTTAGTCCGCACTCGGAGGGTAGCTCTACTTAGAAGTGATGCAATGCTATGAGTCTACTCAACATTGCAAGGTGTTGATGAGCTTAGAATGTGCTCTTCAAGAACCCACAACCTTTACAACATGAGCTCCACTCTAGAGTATTGTGGTGCTACACCAACACTCAATCCCATAGGGTCTTGACAAGCTCAAGCAAGATGCCTTTCCACAAGAAGCACATCAACCTTGTAGGGAAACGAAAGAGAATAATAATTATAAGGTATGAATGTAATTGAATTTATTTATCCTTTTACTTGAGGTATAGCTCACATGGTCTAATTGCAACAAATAAAAGATTAAACAAAGAGGAGCAACAATGATTACAATGATTGTCAAATGACTACAATGGATAGTACACAATGCTTGTGCTTTTCCTTATGAGAATGAAGCCATCTTATAGCCACTATGTTTCCAAATTCATCATGGAACTTCTACAATGGCTAAATAATGGTTATTGAAGATGTGTTCTTCATGACTGAGAGATCTTTCTGCATCTAAACTCCATTCTAGGAAGACATCTTCTTCTGATGAAAGATGTCTTTCTACAACTAGCCTTCATTCTAGGAAGACGTCTTTGTATGAGGAAAAACATCTTTCTATCCAAAATGTCTGCTATTTTGTAGAGACATCTTCTCCTATACTACCTTCAAATTTTCCAAGATGTTAACTATTTCTTGGAAATATTTTTCTTTGCACTTGAATTCTTTATTCCTTGTCCATGTTCTTGAGTTTACACAAGCCTTCTTATCCAAGTTCTTGTTTTACAAAAAAAAAAACAATCACATAACCATATAAACATTCTTTTTCTCCATTTTCCTTAATGTTTTGACATACCAAAAGGTCCAAAATTTCCCTATTTTGGTGATGTTCAAAACTTAAGAAAATGGATTATTAGGCATGCAAAAAACTTCAAATATATCATATAATATATCATAAATTATACAAATCTTCCCCTTTTTGAACATCATAAAAAAGTATAAGGCACATAAATAAAGCACTAAAAAATAGAGTAAGACATATAAATTCCTATGGAAAACAGAAATAAGGATAAGCATTGAGAATTGGTAGTACATGAAACAATGCAAAAGCAAAAGCATAGAGCAATGGTATACCATACAGAGATAACAAAGGAAAAAAACACCAACTATCCATAACTCAATTGCAAACTATCACATACCAAACAATCCATACATCACATCAAAACTATCTACAATTTTCACATCACATAAATTACATATGTGCAAAGTTCCAAAATCACATATGTGAGAAAAAAATATATCTTCTTAACAAAAGGAGAGAGAAAGAAACCACCTAAGGTCTCAATCACTAGTCTTAGTTGCATCCTCAAATTTAGATCCCTTTGCTACTCTGGATGAATGATAAGTCTTCTCTTCATTGTTATCATTGTCAATGGTGGAATGGCTTGATCTCTATGTATCCTCATCAAAGAACTCAACTTTCTAAACAAGATTAGTCCTGGGATGAAGCGTCAGTTGAAATTGAGATGAATCTAGAGGATTTGATAAAAATGGAGGCTGCTAAGCTAGAACCCATTAGGACATGGTCCCAAAGATACTCTCCATAGCATGCTACTTAAAAGAGTTGGGGGCATTAGCTAATGGAGGTACTAATTGAATAGGCCATGTAGGAACATGATGTTATTGCATGGATACATGATTCTCCCCTTGAGCATGTGCCGATGGTGCCTTAGGCTTTGAGTTAGACTCCATCCTTGAGTTGTAAGTATGTGAAGGGTTAACTATTATAGAATGTCATGGTGGGATAGAAAAATCCTCCTCATTGTTAGAAATAGGAGGAGTAGTGGCCTCCTCAAAGACCTGTCCATCAGAAGGAGGTTGAATGTCAGCTACATCCAAACTCTTACGCAAGTAAAAGAGGTTCCTTCCGAGCTTCTCAATACCTTGTGTAAAGGTTTAGAGAAGCTTATTTAGTGATGAACTGATCTAGGCACCCATAGATTTTGATTGTTTCAGTTGTGGAGATGCTTCCTTCTTCTACTTCTATGATCTGGTGCTAGGTCCTACTTCATATACATGTGAAAGATCCATCTTCTTAACATATTCACTGAGACTCCTCTTGTATTTAAGTAAAGGCATCTATGGAATAGGTGCATCCCTCTAATGGATCAACAAGCTAATGAGATAGGAGTGCCCAAGGATCCTTTTCTTGGCAAATAGACTCAGGATGCTCCAACAGAGTGTATGTTCCAAATTTGAGATGGTAGTAGATAATTGTAACTTTATCCTTTGACCATAATGTTATATAATACAACAAGAGATAAGGTGGAAGCATCAGGAGTCATTAAGCTTCTTTCAACATGACCTCTTTTAAATGTAACATCCTTTCCAAATAATACATAATAAAATTCATCATATGCAACAAGCATGATACCATTAGAATAGATGTCTTGCATGGAATCAATGTTAACATGGAAAACATTGAGACTAGAGAATCCAAGAATTACATTCACAACTTGGGGAGAGACCTCAAGGAGAATACCCCCAACCATGGAAGTGAATGCTCCAACAAGAAGATTTCTAAGGCAAATATTATAATAAAATTCCTTGATTAAAAATTTAGGAACTAGAAAATTCATTTCAATGAAGGTTTTCCAATTCAAAGCTTTGAAATAATCCATTAATGTAGCTTTTCTATGAGTAAGGAAAGATAAATATTGTTCAGTAATGATGATTGTGGGTCTAGTAGCTTCAAACCTATATTGTACACTGCTACTGTGGAATTGTGGTGTGTAAGTGGGCAACGCACTACTAGAATTGCCTTTGGATTTCTTCTTTGGTGGCATCCTCAAAGTTCCAACCTTCTTGTGGGTCATCTCTAATAATATCATTGCTGATGGTGGAGCCCTAGTTATCTCTGTGGGGTCAAATAAGAGAATATGATAACAACATGAGAGTTTTGACTTTAATAGTAGTAGTGAATGAGGGATTTGAGAGAAAAGTAAGATGTTTTTTTTTTCAGAGGAAAGATGTTTTTCCTATGTTTAAAATTCATAGAAGATGTCTTTCATGTATAGTAGACATCTTTTCCAAAAGGCACAAAAATTCAGAGAGATGTCTTTACTTATTAGAAGACGTCTTTTATTTTGTTAAGATGTCTTTGCTAGAAATAGGATGGGATTGGGAAAGGTTGGTAATGGACTAGTCTTAAATAAAGCTTGCAAAGAAAGAAAGAAAGAAAGAAACCTTACCTCTACTTACCTATTACACTGTCAAAGTAATGGTATTCAAATGACTCAAGAATAAGTTCCCTTCTTCGAGGATTCTCTTATCAACTGAACTTCTTCAATGTCCAAAGCTTGGCCTCCTCTCACAATTTTTTTGGTGAGAATATCCTGATTTCCTTGATCCTATAGTTTAATTCTCCATGATTCCCATAATCCTACCATTTAATTCTCCATTCCTTCCTAGTTCCTTTGGTCCTTTGAGTTGACATTTGGTCTTCCCTATGATCCTACACAAAACCCTCTGTGCACTATGATATGACTAGTTATTTATATGATAATAGTTAAGATTGCAATTCCATTGTTTATGTCCTGACTTGTGACAATAATAGCACCTAATCCTCCTATGGTAGTATGAGAGATTAGGGTGATCAAACCTTTTAGGATCCTTTTGAAAAATGGGTGCTTCCTTTGATTTTAATGTATTGTCTTTTGCTTCCAAAGGATCATTTGATTGGGATGGGTTTATAAAAGGTGATTACTCTTATCTGCAACATCCTAGATCGCTCTTCTTATGTAGGTGTCTTCCTTGTCCTAGTACCATTTGAAGGGACTCCTTTCCCTTTTCCAATATTTCATTTATTAATTTGACATCTGTAACTTTCACTTTGGCTTGTTCTAAGGATGCGGTTAGCTTTTCATTCTTAGCCCTTAGGTATTAGAGTTGTTTAGTAAGATTAGAGATATTCAAATTGAACAAAGATATTTCTTGATCTTTAGACTTGACTTGTATATTTAACTTATTACAAAGGCTTTGAAATGATAGAAGCTCATTACATAAATGATCAAACCTTTCTTCATCATTAAGATCATCATTTGATGAATGTGCATTATCATCAATGAGGGCCATGCAGATGTGATGTGAATTTTTCCCATCATCCTCCACTTCTTTCTCACTTTTCTTCTCATCATCCCAACTTGTATAGAAGTTGGTTTTCTTTATCTTATTAGTGGATATGTTCTTGGGCTGAAACTTGAAACTACTAGGACATTCAAAGGCCATATGGCCTCTTCCACACAAATCTCACATTCTATATTAGAAAAGTCTGAGTTAGAATTCAAAAAAATTTTACCTCTTTCTTTACCTTTGAATTTATTAGATCTTTGTTGATATGTCCCATTGTTCTTTCTCATTATTAGTCATTGTAGCTTATTAGTGAGAAAGACAATCTCATCTTCATTGACCTCATCATGGTCATTGAGCTTCTTCTCCTTGGAGGTAGTCTTTAGAGAAATGGTTCTTTCTTGGATGGCTCCTTTGCTTATGAGATTCATTTCATAGGTGATGAGAGAACTTTGAAGTTCTTTAAATTTGAGAGTTTAGAAAGCTCTAATTTCTTCCATAGTAGTGATCTTAGTTTTGAACTCCAGTTGAAGAGTTTTGATTATTTTGATGATGACATCACTATCAGGTAAATCTTTTCTAGTACCTTTAATAGCTATAAAAATATCATTCACTCTAGAGAAGTAATCATTTATTTTATCACCTTCTCTCATTTTGAGCTTATCATATTCACTTTACAAAACTAACAATTTAGATTATTTTATAATAGAGGTTCCTTCACGAGTAGATTCTAAAGTTTGCCAAATTTATTTAGCCATTTTACATCCTACTACTCTATGAAATTTAGATTTATTCAAACTGAAAATAAATAATTCTTTGCTTTTGAACCAAACATGAACTTATCTTTGTCCTGTTGGGTCCATTTGTTGCGAGGCTTGATGATGTTAGTGGAGTTATCAATAGGTGGAGTGAAGGCTTCAAGGATTGAATTCAAAAATTAAAATTTCATGGATTCAAAGAATCCTTGCATTCTATCTTTCTATTCAGTGAAGCCAAATCCATCAAACATGGGTGGCTTTGTATAATATGTTCCCTTAAGAGTACTAGGCTCTGATATCACTTGTAGATCATTGAACTTAGAAGGGGCGATGAATAAGTTCCCCAAAATAAAAAATATTTGAGACAAAGTGCACACAAAATTTAAGGTGGTTCCCAAACTTAGGTAGTGCACACTTAAAGGACATTTCACAAGCACACCTCTAGAATTTGTTGATTTTAAATGTGATTTGAAGAATACCATAGTCTATACAAGCTCTAAGCTCCACTTCTAAGTGATTTTATGCTACAAATCCACTCGATCTCGAAAGTTCTTGATGAGCTTAGAATGTGCTTTTTAAGATCCCACAAAATTCACACCTTCAGCTCCACTCTAGAGTATTATGGGTTTACACCAACATTCAATCCAGTAGGATCCTAACAAGTTCAACCAAGATTCCTTCTCACAAGAAGCAATATAAAATAGAATAATACATATAAATTACTATGGTAGGTAGGGATAAGTATAAGTGTTGAGGTTCATTAGTATGTGAAACAATGCAAATGCAAAAATACAGGACAAAGGTATACCATACATTGATAACAAAGGAAAAAACACCATCTGTTCATAACTCAGCTACAAAATATCACATACCAAACTATCCATACATCACATCAAAACTATCTACAATTGTCACATCACATTATTCACATATGTGCAAAGTTCGAAAATCACATATGTGAGAAACAAAAAATATATTCTCAACAAAAGGAGAGAGAAAATAACCACTTGATGTCTCAATCACTAGCCTTGGTTTCATCCTCAAAATTTGATCCCTCTGCTACTTTGGATGGATGATAAGTCTCATCATCATCATCACTATTTGTGTTGGGATAAGTTGATCTCTATGTATCCTCATCAAAGGACTCAACCTATTGAATTTGAGCCCACCTGGGATGAAGCTTCACTCAAAATTAAGATGAAGCTAGAGGATTTGATTAAATTAGAGGCTACTAAGCTAGAACCCATTGGGATGTGGTACCAAAGAGCTAGAAGTATCAACTAATGAAGGTACTAAATGAATGGTTGGTGTAGGATCATGATGTTACTACATTTATATATGATGCTCCCCTTGAACATGTGCTAGTCATGCCTCAGGCTTTGAATTAGACCCCATCCCTAATTCATAAGTATGTGAAGGGCCAACTTCTATAGAATGTTATGGTGAGATAGGAACATCCTCCTCATTATTAGAAATAGGAGGAGTAGTGACCTCCTTAAAGACTTATCCATCAAAAGGAGGTGGAATGGCAGTTGCATCCAAACTCTTTTGTAAGTAAGAGAGGTTCATTATAATCTTCCTAAAAACTCATGAAAAGGGTCAAAGAAGCTTTTTTAGTGACAAACTAAATTGGGCACCCATATATTTTCAGTTTTGGAGATGCTTCCTTCTTTTGCTTATGCGATTTGTTGCTAGGTCCTACTTCGTTTGCATGTGAAAGATCCCTCTTCTCAACATATTCACTGAGAATCCTCTTTCCTTTGAGTAAAGGCATCTCTAGAATAGGTACACCCCTCTAATAAATCAACAAGCTTAAGATATAAGGATGTCGAAGGATCCTTTCCTTGAAAAAATGACTCAAGATGTCCTGAATGAGTGTATGTTCAAAATATAATGGTAGTCTTGTGAGAAGATAATAAAGCACCTATGTTGGGATGATAGTAGATAATTGTAACTTACCCCTTTGACCATAATTTTATATAATATAACAAGAGACAAGGTGGAAGCATTAGGAGTCATTAAGATCCTTTCAACATGACCTCTTTCAAATGTAATATCCTTTCTAAATAATACATGATAAAATTCATCATATGCAACGAGCATGATACCATTAGAATAGATGTCTTACATGGAATCAATGGTTACCTAGAAAATATTGAGACTAAAGATCCCAAGGATTGCATTCACCACTTAGGGAGAAACCTCAATGAGAATACCCCCAACCATGAAAGTGAATGCTCCAACAACAGCATTTGTCATGACAATATTACAATAAAATTTCTAAATTAAAACATCATGAACTACAAAATTCATTGCAATGAAGGTGCACCAATTCAAAGCTTTGAAATAATCCATTAATGTAGCTTGTCTATGAGCAGGCAAAGATAAAGATCATTTAGTAATGATGTTTGTGTTTCTAGTAGCTTCAAACTTGTATTGTCCATTGCTATCATGGAATTGTGGTGTGTAAGTGGATGATGAATTGGTAGAACTACCTCTAGATTTCTTCTTTTGTGATTCCCTAGATGTTCTAGCCTTCTTGTGAGTCATCTTTGATAATATTTCTGCTGATGATGGAGTGGGGTCAAATGAGAGAATATGACAACAAAAATGGGGGTTTTGAATTTAATAGTGATAGCGAATGAGGGCTTTGAATGAAAAACAAGATGTATTTTTCAAGGGAAAGACATCTTTCCCTTGTTTAAAAATCATGGAAGACATCTTTCATGTACAATAGATGTCTTTCCCGAAAGGCACAAAAATTCATAGAGATGTCTTTGCTTATTAGAAGGCATCTTTTATTTTGTGAAGAAATCTTTGCCAAAAATAGGATGGGGTTGGGAAAGGTTGGTCTTAAAGAAAGCCTACAAAAAATAAAAAAAAATCTCAACTCTACTTACCTACTACACTATAGAAGTAATGGAGTTCAAAGGGCTAGAGAATGAGTTTCCTATTTTGACGATTCTCTTATCAACCAAACTTCTTCAATGTCCAAAGCTTGGCTTCCTCTTATCAATTTATTGGTGAGAGTATCCTAATTTTCTTGATCTATCCATTTAATTCTCCATTCATTCTTGGTTCCTTTGGTCCTTTGAGTTGACATCTGATGTCCCCTATAATCCTGCATAAAATCCTTTCTTGGTTCACTTTGATAAGATCAAGTAGTCCTATGATATGACCAATTATTTATATCATAATACTTAAGATTGCAATCCCATTGTTTATGTTCTAACTTGTGACAATAATAGCACCTACTCCTCTTATGGTAGTATGAGAGATTAGGATGATTAGACCTTTTAGGATGTTTTTGAAAGATGGGTGCTTCCTTTGATTTTGATGTTGGCTTTTGCTTCTAGAGGATCCTTTAATTGTGATGGGTTTATATAAGGTGATTGCTCTTGTTTGTAGCATCCCACACCACTCTTGCCATGTGGACTTCTTCCTTGTCCCAGTATCATTCAAAGGGACTTCTTTCCCATTTCCAATATTTCATTTATTAATTTGACATATGCAACTTCCACTTTGGCTTGTTCTAAGGATTAGGTAAACTTTCCATTCTCAGCCATTAGGTCTAAGAGTTATTTAGTAAGATAAAAGATATTCAAATTCAATAAATATATTTCTTGATCTTTAGACTTGACTTGTTTATTTGACTTATTGCAAAGACTTTGAAATGATAGAAGCTCATTGCATAAAAGATCAAACCTTTCTTCATCATTAAGATCATCATCTAATGAATCTTCTTGTCATTAGTAACGGCCATGTAGATGAGAAGTGAATTTTGTCCATCATCCTCCACTTCTTCCCCATTCTACTCCACATCATCCCAACTTGTATATAAGTTGGTTTTCTTTACCTCATTAATGGACTTGTTCTTGGGCTGCAACCTAAAATTACTAGGACATTAAGAGGTCATATGGCCTCTTCCACCATAAATCCAACATCATATAGAAGAGAAGTCTAACTTAGAATTCAAAAATTTTTTACATCTTGTTTTACCTTTAAACTGATTGGATCATTGCTAATATGTCCCCTTGTTCTTTCTCATTATTAGTTGTTGTAGCTTCCTGGTGAGAAAGGAAAATTGATCCTCACTGCCCTCATCATGCTCATTGAGGTCCTTCTCCTTGGAGGTAGTCTTTAGAGCAATGATTCTTTCTTGGATGGCTACTTCACTTATGAGATTCATTTCATAGGTGATGAGAGCACTTTGAAGTTCAAATTTTAGAGTTGAGAAATCTCTGATTTCTTCCATAATAGTGACCTTAGGTCTAAACTCTAGTTAAAGAGTTCTAATCATTTTGATGATGACATCACTCTCTATCAAATCTTTTCTAGCACCTCTAATAGCTACAACAATATCATTTTATCTATAGAAGTAATCTTTTATTTTCTCACCTTCTCTCATTTTGTGTGTATCATATTTGCTTTGCAAAACTAACAATTTAGATTGTTTGATAATAAAGGTTCCTCCCTAAGTAGCTTCTAAAGTTTGCCAAATTTCTTTGGCCATTTTACATTTTGCTACTCTATTAAATTTGGATTTATTCAAATTTGGATTGACATATGCAGCATTCACTTTGTTATTTATTTATTTAATTGTTATTTACTACTTTCCTAATTAGTTTCTCTTACCCTTATCTCCTAGTAACGTGGAATGAGTACGACTTGATTACGAGCATTTAAG
>MNCI01031889.1:78141-91093 GCA_015680685.1 Gnetum montanum
TCATACAAATTCACACACAACTTCATAACCATGCCTCTCCTAAAAGATTATAACAATTCCACACTTAGTGAAGAAGTTCATTGGAGAACCAATGAACTATACGATGATGAAGATTGGAGTATACAACCCGAAGTAGGGGTTTCTTATAAACATGAACCAAAGAAATGTCATACCAACACATGAAAGCCTAACTTACCTAATGACGATGAACCCCCACTGGCCACTACAAGCCTAACGTAAATATAAGAGGCTGTTTGAATCTCACGTAGGCATTGTAAAGAGAGCCAACTACCCAGGCTCGATTTAAACAACTTTCCTACATTTTCAGGAGGCTATGACTTAGATCTGCATCAACATTTACAAGCCTTCTACAATGCCTACAGATGGAATAACATTGATAACGGGTGGCAAAAACTTAAGCTCTTTCCTATGACACTCGTTGACCAAGTAAAAGTATGGTATAAATTGTTAAAACCTAATTCAATACGACATTGGTCAACAATCATAGAAGTCTTTAATGAAAAATATCAAACCTGCACAAGAGTGTCAGCCTTGAGGAAACAAATCCAAGGATGGAAACAAGCACAACATGAACCCTTGGACATGGCCTTAGAAATATATTATGCACTATTAAATAATTTTCCAGGCCATGGGTTTTCCAAGGAAAGGCTAATATACCATATTATTGATGGGCTACATAATGAAACAAGAGAGACCTTGGGAGTATATTGCCAGGTCAACTATACAAACTATGAACCCATTAATTCCAAGAGCTTATTAAGCGGGTAGCAAAAGAAGAAGGAGAATTAGCTAGATGGGAGAGTGTTGAAAAACATTAACAAGACCAAAATATTAACCTAACAAAGGTCCATGATCATAAAAAGGAGAGATCAACCAATCTCAAGGTGGAAACATCATCTTTGCAATACAAAAATCGTTAGAAGAAGTCAAGGAAAAGATCAATAAGATCTTAGAATGGATGTATCAAAAGTGTGGAGAATTTATCAACAATATTGGAGATAAAGTTTTGACAACCTAAGAAGTAGGAAAAAATTGTAGACAATCGGAAAGAAGGGATAAAGAAAAGAAGAGCTCAACTACCAATCATACATATGAATGCAACATATGCCTATACAACCACCCCAAGGGTCAATGCCCAATACTATTACATCTACATGATCATTGGGGAAACAAATTACATCCAAAGTTCGTACAGAGATACTGTGTTTGACCACAGTGGGCAAAAATCCCAGTCATGGGGGAGACCACCCTTAGAATGGAGGCACCCTTCATATTATCCAGATCCAAATGCTTATCTTATTCAACATCCTATTTCTCCAACTGGGCCAATGCACTTTATCTCACCACAATACTATTCTCCACAATACTATCAACCCATGCCTCCAACACAACCACAACCTTGTGCACCTTATACTCCTCCTAACTTTGGACATTCTGATCCTTTCCCTCCTTCCACAATGCCACCAACTGTTCCTAAGGTGTTTGTGCCACAGCAACAACCCATGAACAACACTTGTGATACTACTTCCAACAGTAGTGAGAAACCTCAGCAACATCAAAATCAACCCTTCTTTAAACACGGTCGTAAGAAGGGACAATACAATTCTAAGGCCACTGCATCCTCCAACTCAACACAAGCCCCACACTGTGGTGCACCCTTACCTTTGAACCCAACACCTCATGTAACTTTATCAAGGCCACCATTAAACACTCCAACAACCATACGGCCCAATGAACACAACCATGGGACGCATCATCCTAATTCTTGCATACCATCTAACGGTCCCAAATATCGTAGTGGGTCAACTCGTTATCCAAGAACTACATCGTATAAAGTGCCCCACTATGCTCATTATAATCAAGTGTGTGAATCCCGAGGGGGTAAGTATAGACCAGCCCCAATACTTCCAACATGCAAGGATTCTCATCTTCCATTTATTAATCATTTCCATACGCAAATGCTTAGTTATGGGGGATATCCCCCATTTCAATGACAATCAGGATTAATAACCATTTCTATTTTCTTTTATTTTACAACTTTTTGTTTTCCAGTTTTTCATTTTTTCAACTTTTTGTTTTATCTTTTTATCTTTTTGTGTGTTTTTATCTTTTTATGTTTTTGTAAGTAATCTCATCTACAAATAAAACACTCATGTGGATTGTTGGTTGAGGTGTGTTCTATGTTATTAAGTCATGAGTGATCAGTTATTTGGAATAGTGAGCCCATTACACCCACTCATCCACTCTATAAATAAGAAGTTCTATTCGAGGGTACAATGATATTCATGATATTTTTAAAACTTAAAATTAATTTTGTGTTCATTGTACCTAGAATGAAGAAGGATGGACCAAGAGGGAATGATTAGGGTGTGACATCAAGGGGACTTGCGGATTCTCGTTGGTGACATCTGTGGGTGTTATCATGCAACATGGTTGTACTAAGATCCTTATAGATCTAATAAAAAATGGGAGTAAGAGTAATCAAAAGGGCACTTGAAAATCAAATACTATTCTAAGGGGTCCCACTGGAAAGACAGGCACCCATGCCTGAAGGTTGGCATCTTCTCTAGATTCAGTAAAATTCAAAAAATAAGAAAAGAAAAAAGAAAGAAAGAAAGAAAGAAAATAAAAAACAAAGTGCCACAGAACAAAAGTCACTCATTCCTTGAACAAAATCCAAGTGATCGTATGCCTTGTTGTTATGGTACTCTCATAGTTGCTCATCATGGGATGAAACAATGTGATGTCACTATTTAGAGGAATGGACTTGATCCTAATCTTGGAACGATGGGTTAATGACACATTAATCATGCTTTGCACATAGGATTCATTGTGCCCTAGGTCAGTTACCTCATGTCCTAATCTCTACGATCCCTTTCTCTAGTTCATCTCATCTCACTATTCATGTAATTGTAGCCTGTGTCATGTGTAACATAGAATTTGTACCTCTTTTTAGTGATATTTATATGTGTGTGTTTTTTGGATTTAGTGCAGATTACATTTAACCCTTCTAGTGCCCACAGACACTTTAAGTGTGGTTACACAAGGGCATTATAGGTTGGAACCTGCTTTGGGGAGGATCCACTTATGTAATCTTTTGTAATCTTCACTTAGGACATAGCTCACACACACAATTTCTTACCTTTAGCTTAATTTTTAAATTGATTTTCTTTCCCTACTATTATCCCTCTAAATTTCAATGTTCCAATGTACCATTACATACCCTTTTTCTTACCACCCAAGGTTTTATTGATGAAATCCACACCATTATCATTAATTGTGCCTTTTAGATCAATGAAATTACCCTAGAATCTCTTAATCATAGCCTATGTCCTCAATTTTCAATGTTAATTTCAAAAAAATCATTAAAATAATTGGTATTTTCATGGTCTCTCACATCACTAGGGACGAGGTATCACATACGCAATGTATCATACACGATATTGCGTCCCATGAACCTAAAAATAGGTACCCCCACTGCAACACTGAGCATCATTTTGCCATTTCCACGGGGAGGGGGGGGGGGGGGGGGGGGGGGGCTGTTTTTGAAAATTTTCTCTGTGACTTGCGATTGAGTGACCCTTGCTTTTCTACTAATATCTCGCTTTTTGGTACTCTGATTTTAATTCTGTTTGAACCTTCTTGAACCTGGAGTGTTTTGCTTAGTCGTGGGGGAGAGACACTTGTCAAAAAGTGCCTAAATTTTTTGAAATTTATCATTTCCCAGAGGACATCAACTAGGGTAATTAACTTTAACACTTAGAATAATTGTGCCTAAAAATCATTTAACCCTTAGGTATACCGGGAGACTAAAATGGCAACCACCTAAGTCACAGGACTTATTATTACAAACTTTTGGGCACTATCGCACATGATAACATAAGATCTTTAACTAAGGCAAGCAGTAAGATATAATTTAACTTAAAAAAAAACCTTACTAATGCTTGACCAGTGTGATTGCAGAATGGCCCCGAAAAGTGCATAGTAGGAGGGTCCTGGCCAAGGTGGAAAGAAACGATCTTGGAGAGGTGGAAGACAAGGCCTTGCCAGAAAACATGTAGAATAGGAGGAGCACTCATTTAGCATCCATCAAGATGAACCTCCTATCGAACAGTCTGGGTAGGCAGAAGGAGGAGCTGCTGCTACGCCTGAACTGGGACAACAACTCACATTGCCCTCGGAATGTGTTCAGGCTATCCATGAGAAGTCCACATTCACTACAATGATTGTGGAGTTGAACTTTGAATCCTTTGTAAAGTTCACTCTTGAGGCTATTAGGGATCACCTCAAGGGGTCTCCCTTCTAGCCTATCCTCTTTGAAAGTGGTGCCTGGTACCTAGGAGAGACATACCAGTTTTGGCACAATAAGGAGCAAGGCACCACTATTAACATTTGTGGTGTGATAGTTGACTTCTCTACATAGGCCATTTTGGAAGTGTTAAACCTTCCAAATATAGGGCCCAAGGTTGCTCAGTTATCCACCCATTCAAACCCTGATGTGCGAAAAGATTGGTTGGAGAAAGCTTATGGTGGAGACAAAGCATTTGGTGAATTGACGACGAAAGAGAGAGTTTATTTCAAAATCAGAACATATCACCTCTTCCCCAAAAAATTTCTGAAAAGAATATTGACATATGTGGCTAGAGGATGTGCAGTGTTGACTGGAAAGGTTAATGCTAACCTACCCCATCTATATTTGATGGAGATCCTAAGGCAGTTCAAAGAACGGAAGACAGGGAAGATGGCACTACCTTTTCCCTATCTTATCAGAAAGCTGTACCAACGTGTGAGTATTTGGAGATACACCAATGACATCCTCCAAAAAGCCCAAACTACTTCATATGCTAAATTGCTAGAGGTGCCAGCTCCAAGAAAGAGCACTGGCGAAGAGCTGAGACCACATGAAGAAGAAGAACAGATGACTGGACCACCTACAATTCAACTTGTAGGGACTAGTCAACCTCCAGCCATGGGTCCCAGCCAACAACAAGAAGCAAGGCCTAGCATAGGCCATGATCAATTACCACCACCACAAGACTATAGACTGTCGATGAGCCATCTTAGGGCCATCACTGAGATGGTCAGTTGAGGAAGTCATGATGACACAAACCTCTTCCACGTCATCGATGATGCCAATCAACCTATAGTTTCATTGGATCACACAAGGGGGGAAATATCCATTCAAATAGAAGGAGGGGAAAGTAGATGGTCACAACAAATCTCAGGAAACGCAGCATTTTTTCAGGTGTAGTTAGAGACTGGTGAAGGGGCCACTGTAGTTGTCATGCAACACTAGAATGTCGCGAGAGCTACTGAAGTGGTAGCTGATCACATCAAAGAATCCTTCAATGTACCTATTCTTCCACCAACAAATCTCTCAGGAGCACATGATTCTCAAACTCTTATCGAAACTTCAATGACTCCTGCGGAACATGAGGATGTGCTAGATTGATTACTACAAATAGGGCAAGTTCTAACGTCCCTATTTGACATCCCTCAAGATGTCATAACAATTCAATCAGACCTCATTTCCACAAAGGGGAAGCTGGTCATATTCGAAGTAAGGGCAGAGCATGCTGAAGCTGAAGTGCAGAAACTACAAGAGTAGCTCATAGCCTTATAAGCAGTACAATGGGATCCTCTGCAATTTGTTCCCGCACAGTAGCTAGGAAATTTTAGAACTGAGCAATTAACAAAGATGATCACAGAGAATAAAATTGTGGTGGATGAAAAGGAGAAGGCCATTTGGGATGCCTCCATAGCAGAAGTGCAAACCCATGTGCATCTTAAGGCACTCAAGGCCTTAGAAGAAGAAAACAAGCAGTTGGTTGCAGATAACCTCCGGTTGACCTCTGTAGAGATGCAAAAGAATGTTCTCAATGAACACTTTCATCAGTTAAGAGAATAATTCATTTAGGTCAACCGCGATGTAAGTTGTTTAGCCAGAGAAAATCAAACCCTCTCAATGGAGGAGGTACGCGCTATTCACCAAAAGTCAGCAATTGTGATAAGCACATGGCAGAATGAGGCTAAACGACATGAGAAGCTGAAGGAGCACTTGCGCGATCAGGTGGGGATGTACAAACAAATCCTAGAAAAGGAGATCAATATGTCCAAGACCCAAATCAACACTATCAGTGCTCAACACATTGATTGGGGGGCCATATTGGACACCTACGCCTTCGTCCATCAAGTGGAAGTTAAGAACCGAGACCTGCAGATTCAGAACTTGAAAGAATACATGGAGTTGGAAAACCTCAGATATGCCAACCTTGCCATGTTAATAGTAGGGTGCCTGAGAATAGAGTTCGAATAGTAGGTAGCTTCCACTCATATCAAATATGAAGCAGAATTTGCAGAGTGCAAGAAGCTGCTGGAGAAATTAGACGTTGTAGATTCTAAACTCTAGATGGTGAAAGCTAGCTACCAAAGGAAAAAAGATGTTGCAACTGACTTGGCTTGATGGTTAATAGATCTTCATGAATACAAAGAAAAATCTAGAGCCTATAAGAAGGAACAATAGGTATTCACGACGTGGTATGTCAAAGCCAACCAGATGTTCCCGCAACTACCTTGTCTGTGGGAGGTACCAACTCCATAAAACATTAGAACACTAGAATGGATGGCACAAGATCCTAGGACCAAAGAGGAGAAGATCCAAGCCATACTTCAACACCATCAAACTTCAAAACCTGGAGCACATGACAAAGGGAAATTTTTGTAGTTGTAGCATTTTTTCTATGTTGTGTCTTCCCACACTGCAGCATCATTTTATTTTTTCCATCCAATAATACCACACCTATCCACTGTGTAATCACTATAACTCAAGGATGAGTTTTTATTTAGTCATGGGGGTATGATGGGATGCGATATCGCATGGGCCATGATATCGTGTATGCGATATCGCATCCCCCGCGATATCACATCCCCTGCGATATCGCGTACGCGATATCGTGTCTTCCCCTACGATATCATGTACATGATATCGTAGTTCACCGCAATGTATATAAATAAGAAGCAGCTCTCCCTTGTTTATAATCCTAGTAGTTTGATCCCTCCAGAGTTAGATTATTTTTCCCGTGTCTGCTCATAGTGTGGTGAATGTAATTGTACAACATTCTTTATTCGAGTGTGACATACTTGGACATGCACATGACCAGCAATAAATATCCAAATTACTTCATCATTGTAGCATTCACTTTGTTATTTATTTATTTAATTTTTATTTACTTCTTTCCTAATTAGTTTCTCTCAACCTTATCTTCTAGTAATGCAGAATGAGTACGACTTGATTACGAGCATTTAAGTGTGACTACTTGGTATCCCAGTGGCGTACCTAAGATCTGTGCTTGGTAATCCTAGTGGTAGTCATGCACGAAGTCCAAGATGTGTATGGATAATCAAGGAATGACTACTCATCGTACTTAGGCTAGATTAGATTTTCCTACCTTTTCCTCGTAGCTTACCTTAATTAATATTACTTTCCACTTCCTTTAGGAGTAGCATTAGAATTAGGAACACATCATACACCTCACTCTGGACTAAACCATACGTGACAAATAGAATACTAGTCCAAGTGGGAAGATAGTGAATTGCAACCTATGGTTAACAATCTAGGTGCCACAACTAGTCCGTCTATAGAGTTCAACTGGATCATGCGTGAAGATGCTCATATTCATATGGTTGAGTGTAGGGGTATCTCGCCACTCATCAAACATGAACTTATTTTTCTCTAGTTTATTTTAGTTGTTGTGTGTCTTGATGCTACTAGTGGAGTTGTTGATAGGCAAAGTGTAGCTTTCAAGGATTGACTCCCAAACTTCAAATTCCATGGATTCAAAGAATCCTTTCATTTTAGCTTTCCATTAGGAATAGTCAAATCCATCGAACATGGGTGGCTTTTATATAAGATGTCCCCTCCATTTTTCACTCTTTGAGATTGATGAAGAGTGTAAGAGTACTAGGCTCTGATCTCACTTGTGAATTATTGAACTTAGAAAGAGGGTGGGGGGGTGTGTAGTGCATGAATAAGTTACCTAAAATAAAAAATATTTAAGACAAAGCACACACCAAATTTAAGGTGATTCCCCAAATTTGGTAGTCCACACTTAGAGGGTATTTTGCAAGCACATCTCCAAACTTTGTTACTCTCAAATGTGGCTTCAAAGGTAACACATCCTATACAAGCCCTAAGATCTGATTTGGAGTGATTTGACGCTATGAATCCACTCAATCCTACAAGGTCTTGAAGAGCTTGGAATGTGCTTTCTAGGATCCCACAAACTTTACAACTTGAGCTTTGCTTTGGAGTGTTGTGATGCTACACCAACACTCAATCTTGTAGGATCCAGACAAGCTCAAGCAAGATGCTTTCTTGTAAGAAGTAGATACCCTTTAGGGAAAAAAGGAGAATAACTATTAGAAGGGATGAATGCAACTTAATTTGCTAATTATTGTGCTTGAGGTACAACTCACATAGACCAATTGCAAAAGACAAAAGATTGTGTAATGAGGAGCAATAATGATTATAATGATTGGTATTACCATAGAAATTTTTAAATAACCCCCCATATATGTTAGCAATATTATTACCACCCTAATTTTTACCACCATTACCTTCATTATTAATGTCATTAATTATGTTAGCAAGACTCTAAAGCCAATATTGGTGTCTTTGATCTAAATTTGGATCATTAGATTCAATTGCTTTATTATGTCTACTTGCTCTTATTGGTATCATTTGTAAAAATTCAATACAACTCCAGTTAGTGATCTAAATTCATGCTCTAATATCAAACTGTCACATCACAAAAATTAACCATAGATAAATTATAATATCAATTCAAGACACATGATAAATAAACTTAAGAAATTAGCAAAGCCTTTAACAACTTAAATACTTATAAATCATTCAAGAATTTAAACACTTGAAAACTTAAAAATCACTTGAAAAATCATTTACATCCATTTAGATCTCACTACAACATGAATTAGTATCAATAGAAAAATTCACATTTAAGGGCAACATACAAATCCATTAAATGAGCAAATTATAATATGGATACATAAAGAGTTGATCCTTCGAGCCACTACATCTTGATCACCTTCAAAGTTTCCTAATAAATGTGCATTGAACAAATGTAGGAAGGGTTAGTATACCTTCATGGTAGAGAGCAAATGAAATTTTATCTTTATGGAATGAGATTGTAATATGGGATTCAAGTTACAAAATGCATTGCTAGAACTAATAATAAATACTAATTAACCAAACCATTAATTCACATGATCATTAACATATCCATTAACCAAATCATAAATCTAATATTAGTTCATCATTTGCACTACTCATGGATTTTTAATGAGGTTTTTAGCATCAGATGTTCAAAAGAACTATAAATTTGATACTAACTTAACTAGTTATTAAGGACTCTTTGGTATAATACCTAACCTATTTAGGCCAACCCTCATGTAAGAAAAAAATAACTATTGGATTAGAAACCCTCATGCATTTCTACACCAATTGTTAGGTTATGTACATTTAGCTAGTGTTAATGCTATAGTTCTCCTTAGTCTTAGCTTTTCACTACCACCCTAAAATTAAGTCCAATACTTATTTTAGCATGATAATAAATCATAAAGTCTCAACAACCATATCAATTTCCTCTATAGAAAACTATGTTTAATGAATCTTATTTATTTTTTGGATCCTTTTGACATGTCAAATACATCCATACATGTCCAAAATGACTTCTTACTATCATTGTTTGATGTCACCATTCTTATTAAATGCTACAATATCCCTGGTGCTCTAGAAAATGTGCAAAAATTCCATCACAACTTCCATCGCAACACAAGTCATGATACATGGACATGCTGTTGTTACCACCACTTGGAGGAGGTGGTGCTGTAAGAGAAAGATAAGCATGATATATAATGTGAAAAGTAATGAAAATGGTAAATTTTTGATTGGTCATCAAAACTAGAGTTAGATCAACAATGCGTGAAATATGATTAGATAAATCATGCAAACCATTAATAAAGGAAAGTAGGTATAAGAAGATAAAATTCTTTAGAAAATTAATAGAATTAATAATATTTTATATGCTTCAAGATATTATTTGAGTTTCAAGCTAATTAAGAAAGAATAAGTTCAGATCTACAACTTTCCAAGAGATCACTAAGCATAGACACAAATATGAACACAAGAGAGAGAGAGATGCACATTTGATGCTAAGGAAGCTAGTGATGCTAAGTAATTATATGTAGACAAGGGAGTGTTTGGAAAATTTCAAAAATAAAGAAAATAATAATTATTATTTAAAAATTAGGTAACATGTATTTACAAAAGAGTTAAATGGTCAACCAATGGATTAAAACCACCAAAAAAATACTAGAATATGTTCATATGTATAAGAATGTGTTCCAAGATAAAATAAAAAAATAATTAGAATAAGCCCCAAATATTAATTTAATATGTATTTTAACCATAACCTTAAATTATTTGAAAAATTTTACAATAATATAAACTTGAAAATATAACTAAAATATAAATAAAATATGAGCAATTGGCCACCACCATCCTTATAATATATCCATCTAAGGGTAATAAGGGTAAATAACATAATAAAAGAATAATTCAAAAGTGAAAATAAAAAAGAATTGTTAAAATAAAAGATAAATAAAATACCAATGTAGCATATGTAAGCAAGGGGTCATGTGTTCAAAGCTAAAGATGCATAGTAATTAATAAAAGAGATCTCAAGTTCAATTCTTATCAACCATAAAATAAAGGACATTAGCTATTACTAGCATAAGTTGCTAGTAAAATATACTATATTATAAACTATGTTATAATTAAAATATAAACTTATGCTAAAACCAAGCAAACATATTAGTTAATAAGGAAAAGATTCTAAGTTATAAACATTGTTACATTACATTATTGACTCTAATGCTTTTTTGAGATTATATTCCAATGAAACTAAATTTTGTGATATTTGAAAAGAATTAAATTTTTCATTATTAAGAAGAGCTAATAAATGGAAAGCATATCATATTAAGAATGATATTTTTTTAAAAGATTAGAAAATATTTATTCCTAAATGTTATTTTTCCTTCAAATTTCCTAAAGAATAGCATAATAGTAATATGACTAGACATATGAACAAGCTAAACATACTAAAATTGGTAAGAAAGAATTATTTTTGACTAGGTATATATAGAGGTATTAAAAATTTTAAGGAATGATTTGTTTGTTAAAATTTTAAGAGCGAAAAAGGTATTGATGAATGTTATATTCCTTTTCCAATTCTAAATGCTCCTTGGATAAGTATTTCTTTGGACATTGTTTGTGGCATTCTAAGAATAAGATTTGGTCATGATTATATTCTTATTGTGGTAGATAGATTTAACAAGATGGATTCTTTTACTCCATGTAAGATGAATCATGTTTCTCATGGTATTCATTTCTTCTTTTAGCATGTTATGAAATTCATGACGTTACATTAAATATTGTGAGTGATAAGAGTGTCAAATTCACTAGTTACATTTGGATGTTGCTTTGGAAATTGTTGGAAATAAAGTTGTTATTTTCTATAGCCTATCATCCTCAAAATAATAAGAAAACTAAATTTATTAATAGATATTTTTTGAATATTCTTTTATATTTATGTGAGAATCAACCTTAAAGATGGAGATATATGTTAGCCCATGGAGAATTCTCATATAATATTACTTTCCATATCAGTATTGGTAATAGTCATTTCATTTTTAATATGGTTTTTCTCTAAAGATGATAGATGATCTAAAGAAATTTTATTATTATTCCTCTTTTAGTATTAGTTTTATTAAGCAAATGGATGAATTACATCAACATGTTAATTATAAGTTGGGTAATAAGACAAAGGATGTATCGTCCAAGGTTAATGAGGGCAAGAGAAAAATTAAATTTTAAATTGGTGGTTCTATTTAACTCTATTTGAAAAAGAAAAGATAGAACACTATGAATCTCTACAAGATTAAACCAAGAAGAATTGAATAATTCAAAATTAGAGTGAAGATTAATACTAATTCATATGAGATTGAATTGCTTAATAATTTTCATATTTCTTATGCTTTTAACGTTTTAGATTTGAGCTTATTTCATGGTGATGCTCTTACATCATACTTAGAACATAGTCTTGAAGTTCTCAAGCATGCAATAAAAGGTTAAACTTTATTGAATTCATTAAGGAAGCTAATTATGTTACAAGAAAAAGAGGCAACGGGCAAAAGAGATAAGAAAATACATGAGTACTTCATGCATTTGACCAATGAAGGGTCTAAAAATGTCATTGCATTTCATGAAAACGATTTTGATTTGTGAGGGCTTAATGCTATCCCAAATATATTGCCCAAATGATACATGTAACATCTCATTTCTAGATGTCCTAGAAAACATAAAATATGTGCAACATTTGATATTATAAGTAATGATTAAGAAAGAAAAGATGTAGAAAAAAGGAAAGTTTATTAAGATAAAACCCTCCTTCATATGAATTAGGTTAAAGAGCATTACATTGGAAAGAACCCCTATCAAAACAATTTTTCATGGCAAGTGAAATGAATAAGCGTACTATGAAGTGAAAGAAATAAAGGAACCTAGCATGAAGCCATGACCCTAAAGAGAACAAAAGAGAAAACTAACAGTGAAGGAAAGAAATACATGAATATAGAATTGCATAAATATTCAAAAAATTCAAAAATAAATATAATAACATAAAATGTAAAATTAAATCCTGTAATATATATGAATGATATAATATCACAAGACTAAACCACATATGATCTATAAATCCATAAGCTGGAAAAGAAAATTAATGTTTGATACAATGCTAAAAATGTCAAGACATAATATCCAAAGATCTAAACTAAGACATAATATCAAGCATCT
>MNCI01031893.1:5335-18577 GCA_015680685.1 Gnetum montanum
AAAAATCACTTCTCTCTTGTACTAAATGCCAAGTGATCATACGCCTTGTTGTTATGGTACTCTCACAGTTGTTCATCATGGGATGAAACAATGTGATGTCACTGTTTAGAGGAATGGACTTGGTCTTGATCTTGGAATGACGAGTTAATGACACGTTAATCATGCCTTACACGCAGGATTCATTGTGCCCTGCAACAGTTACCTCATGTCCCGATCTCTATGATCCCTTTCTCTACTTCATCTCATCTCACTGCTCGTGTAATTATAGCTCGTGTCCCGTGTAACATAAAATTTTCATCTCATTCCGATGATATTTACATGTGTGTGTTTTTGGAGTTGGTGTAGATTACAATTAACCCTTCTAGTGCCCACGGACACTTTAAGTGTTATTACACAAGGGCATAATAGGTTGAAACCTGCTTTGGGGAGGACCCACTTGTGTAATTTTGTTGTAATCTTCACTAATTCTCTAACTTAAACACACAATTTCTTACCCTCAGCTTAATTTTCATAAATTTTCTTTCCCATTTATTAACCCTCAAAACTTTAACATTCCAATGTACCATTATATTCCCTTTTCTTCATAACCGCCAAATTTTTAATTGTTCAACTCACACCAATATCATTCAAAGTGCCTCTCGAATTCATGTAATTACCCTCGAATACATTAATCCTTGTTAATGTCCTCACTTTACACATTAATTTCAAGAAAAATCATTAAAAATTCGATCTTTTTAAGGTGTCTCACTATAGTTTGGACAAGATATCACGTACGCGATATCGCGTCCCACGAGATATCGCGTACGCGATGTACCGTACGCAATATCGTGTCCTATTTTCCTATAAATAGGAAGCCCCACCGCAACACTTAGCTTCATTTGGCCATTTACGTGGAGGGAAGTTTATGAATTTTTTCTCTGCGACTTGCGATTGCGTGACCCTTGCTGTTTCACCCATATCTCGTGCGCTGGTACTTTGATTTTAATTCCGTTTGAACCTGCTTGAACTCAGAGTGTTCAATTTAGTCGTGGGGGAGAGACACTTGCCGAAAAGTGCCTCACTTTTTTGAAATTTTTCATCGCCCAAAGGACATCAATTAGGGTAATTAATACTAACACTTAGACAAATTGTGCCAAAAATCATATGCCCTTAAGTATACCGGGAGATTAAAATGAAAATCCACCTAAGTTATAGGACCCATCATTATAATTTTTGGGCACGATCACACAATAACATATGATCTTTAATTAAGGCAAGTAGTAAGGTATAACTTGATTTCCTAAACAACCTTACTAACTGTTGGCACATTTAGCCATTTCATGGAACAAGTGGACTTATTTGCAAATGGTAAAATGCTAGATATTGTAGCCACATTTATAGGAAATTATCCATCTAGTGCACATGAGGCAGGTGCTTGGAGGGATGCCAAAAAAGATAATGTTGATGTCAAAGGTCAAAAATTAGGAAGGTGTTGTAATGTGCGGCCATTTTTACTGGATGCAAGAGAAACAAAAAATAGAAATCATGGATACTCCAATAACATGCAGTATTGGGAAAATTTGGCCATGAACCAAAAAGAAGAGAAGGAGAATGAGCCCACTAGCTGCATTTCCACCTACGATTCCTGCTGAAGCCGCATGAGCAGCTCGCCTATGCTCCATTCTCTATGCTGGCATTCACAAAGCTCCACCGATACTCTGACGCCGCACAAGAATTAGCTTTGCTCAGCGATCTCGACGATTCGTGTTACAGAATCGAGCAAGAAACTACAGAATCCGCTTAGAAATCCAACCTACGGTGTTGTGAGGGTTTGACAGAAAATTTGCATGATGTCGGCATTTTGTTGGATGGCACAATTCTCTTCCTGCACCGATGTGAGCTAACAAAGTTCAAGGTTGGCGCGGTGGCCGAAAAAATATGGTGGGTTCCGCTGAAGAGGACGACGACGGCGAGAGCAAAGAGGATGACGACGATGAAGAATCAAACCCTACAAACCCTATGGTTGTTGATGCTATTGCGGCTGAAGCAGGGGAGGGCCTGAACCCAACTGAGAGCCAAACGCAA
This sequence comes from Gnetum montanum, assembly GCA_015680685.1. Lineage (NCBI taxonomy): Eukaryota > Viridiplantae > Streptophyta > Gnetopsida > Gnetales > Gnetaceae > Gnetum > Gnetum montanum. The sequence continues at coordinate 7,400 of MNCI01031893.1, forward strand.
AGCTGAAGTTGCTCTGGGTGCAGCAGCTGGGTGTTGCCTGCGCGCTGCCGCAGAAAGGAAACAGCGAGCCACCGCCAGAAGAGCTAGCGTGTGCATCGCTAACGCCGGAAGAGCTAGCGCGTGCGCCGCCATCGTCGCCAGAAGAGCTTGCCACCGTTGCCGAAGCAAGAGAAAATAGCCTGAGCGCAGCCGTCCACTTGGGCAAACTTTCCGCGGTTGCGATGATGGCTGCGGCGAGGCAGAGGACGCGTAGATCTGGGTGCACGAGAGCTGATTTTCGCAGGCAGAGGCGCAGGCGGGGGTTCGGCCAGAGGAGGCAGAGATCGCTGACATAAACGGCGGTTAGGAGAGTGGGCCTCCAAAAACAACACCATGCACAGAAAAGCACATAATATCACATCGTCATCCTTGTATTGACCTTGATTTTATTTTACAAAAAAGAAGAAAGGTTTTATTAACCGATGCCATGCCCAAAGTAATAACATAAAAAAATATATTAATACGGGCATAAAGTCACAATTTAAGTTTTAATAATAATCTATATGGAAGGGTTATAGGAAGTTTATTGGATAAACACTTGGCCATGAGAGCTTTTGTTTTCTATAATAGTAACTTTTTGTGAAAGTTGTAACTTCCTAGCCTTAATCCCATGGTGTTTGTAACCACTACAAAAGACACTTGTCAACTGTATCCTTTTTTATCTCTTTTGTGGTTGAAACCACCCAATATTGTTGTAACTTACCTAACTTGTTGGGCAAGTAACCTCCTAACTTGTTGGGCAAGAAATTTTCTAATTGGTGAGTCAAGTTACTTGAGAGAAAAGTTAGGTGAGATATTTTTCAAATTGTAACTACAAGGGCCACTTGTCAACTACAAAGGCCACTTGTCAACTAAANAAGGGAAGAAGAGGGGATCATCACACTTGGGAGCAAAGAAGATTTGTAAAGAAGATCGTTTGCAAGATGGCTTGCTAGAATAAAGATTTCAGCCTCTTTGTCATGGTCCTGTGAGTTATGCATTTCATTTTTTTTGTTTAAATTGCTTAGCTAGTGGTTTAGATAGTATCATCCTTGGCAAGTAATTTTGGGATTTTTAGATTGCTCTTATTGTTCTTGTTGCCCGATAGAAATTTCTGTTAAAATTTTGCCATAGAAGTGCTAGTGAATAAAAGCCTTAAGAGCATTTAAGTAGTAAATTTCATTATTGTGCAACGTTTGGGAACTGCTATTGGGTTGTTGGAAGAGAGCCTCTGTTTGTAGTCACGCCGTGGAACAATTTAGTAGCTGAGAGGGTTCAGAAAATCTTTGGTATTTTGATGGGACCAGAATAGCTTCTTTATCTTTAAAGTGATTTTCCGTGTTATTTCAATCAGAAATTGTCAAGTCTTTTAAAGGTTCTGTTTGAATGTGATCGTTGGCATCTATTATCTAGTCAAAGTGGAGTCTCGTACGTGGTAGTTTACGCACGATTTTTGATAGCACAATAGGTTTGTCTTGAAGATATTGCTTGGTTGAGCCTTGAAAGTTTGAACAATTCGTAGATATTGAATTTGGAATAACTTTATTGCAAAGTGTTTACTTGTCTCATTTTATTTGAGGTCCACACAAATCTGCTTTCTTTTCTTTTCTGTCTATTTCCATTGAATCTTGCTCTATTTCTAGTTTTCTTGTGGAGCTATATCTCTCTCTGGGGAAAATTAGGAGTAGATTGCAGAGTTGTGCTCAAATGTTTTTGCAAAATTTTACTTGTTACAAGCAAGTATTATAAGGACCGCGTAGACTAGGTAGTTGAACAAAATAGGAAACTTTCAATAACTCACAGTACTGGACAAAGTTGGCTGAATCTCTTTAAAGTAAGCCATTTGTAGTTTACACGCAACGCAATCGTTACATTTCTTTCAACTGCACGCCGCAACAGCACACACACATACTCACATTAACTACTGAGTTTATTTGGAGGTATCTGGGCCTTGGTGTTGCCAGAGACCAGCAGGCACCTAAATCCTATTCAAGGACACTCGTTGGCGGTCGCGTCCCAAACGGTCGCCAACACTAACGTTGGCCTTTGTGATTGCAGATGGCTCCTAAATGCTCACAGCAGAAGATTCCTACCCAAGGTGGAGTAAAACAACATAGGAGAGGTAGAAGGTAAGGCCCTGCTGGACAACATAACGAATAGGAGGTACACTCATTTAGTATCCATCAAGAAGGACCTCCTACCAGATGATCCGAGTAGGCGGAAGGAGGAACTGCTGCGCCTGAACCTGGACAACAACTCACGTTGCCCTCGGAATGTGTTCAGGCTATCCACACGAAGTCCACAATTGCTTAGGTGATTGTGGAGCTCAACTTTGAATCTTTTGCAGAGTTCACTCTTGAGGTTGTTAGGGATCACCTCAAAGGGTCTCCCTTATGGCCTATCCTCTCTAAAAAAGGTGCCTAGTACTTAGGAGAAATGTACCTATTCTGGCACAATAAGGAGCAAGGCACCACGGTAAACATCGGTGGTGTGACAGTAGATTTTTCTGCACAAGCAATTTTAGAAGTGTTAAACCTTCCAAATTCAGGCTCCCATGTTGCTCGGTTATCCACCCGATCAGACCCTGATGTGCGAAAGGATTGGCTAGAGAAGGCTTATGGCAGAGATAAAAATTTTGGTGAGCTGACCACGGAAGAGAGAGTTTATTTCAAAATCAGAACCTATCACCTCTTTCCCACAAAAGGTTTAAAAAGAATATCAACGTACATGGCAAGAGGATGTGCAGTGTTGATGGGAAAGGTTAACGCTAACCTTCCCCATCTATATTTAACGGAGATCCTAAGGCGATTCGAAGAATGGAAGACAGGGAAAATGGCACTTCCTTTTCCCTGCCTTATCAGAAAACTATGCCTTCGGGCGGGTATTCGAGGATATACAAATGACGTCCTCCGAAAAGCCCAAAATGCTTCTTACGCTGAATTGTTAAAGGCGCTAGCTCTAAGAAAGAGCACTGGCAAAGAGCTGGGACTAGATGAAGAAGATGAAGAACAGATGACTGGATCCCCTGCAGCTCAACTTGTAGGACCCAGTCAACCTCCAGCCACAGGTCCCAGCCAACAACAAGAAGTAGGACCCAGCACAGGCCAGGATCAACTGCCGCCGCAAGACTATAGACCGTCGATGAGCCATCTGAGGGCCATCGTCGAGATGGTTAGTTGGGGAAGTCGTGATGACGCCAATCTCTTTCGTGTCATCGATGATGCCAGCCAGCCTACGATTTCAATAGATCACACAAGGGGTGAGTTGTCAATGCAAATAGGAGGAGGGGAAAGCATATGGTCACTATAGATCTATGGAAACACAACATCTTTTCAAGTGCAGTTAGAGACTAGTGAAGGGGCCACTGTGGTGGTCATGTAACACCAGGATGCTGCGAGAGCAGCTAAAGTGGTCGTTGACCACATCAAAAAGTCCTTCAATGTACCTGTTGTTTCACCGGTAGATCTTTCAGGAGCACAGGATGCTCAAACTGTTGGCGAAACCTCAATGACTCCTGCAGAACATGAGGATGTATTGGACAGATTGCTTCAAACAGGACAAGTTTTGACGTCCCTGTTTGACATCCCCCAGGATGTAACGGCAATTTAGTCAGGCCTCATTTCGACAAAGGAGAAGCTGGTCATATCCGAAGTAAGGGCAGAGCATGCTGAAGCTGAAGAGCAGAAACTACAAGAGCAGCTCGTAGCCTTGCAAGCAGCTCAGCGGGATCCTTTGCGATTGGTTCCCACAGACCAGCTAGATAATTTTAAAACCAAGCAACTAACAAAACTAATTGCAGAAAATAAGAGGGTGGCAGAAGAAAAGGAGATGGCCACTTGGGATGCCTCCACAGCAAAGATGCAAACTCATGCGCACCTTAAGGCACTCAAGGCCTTGCAGGAAGAGAATAAGTAGTTAGTTGTAGAAAATCTTTGGTTGACTTCTGTGGAGAAACAAAAGACTGTTCTCGATGAACACTTCCATTAGTTGCGAAAACAGTTCATTCGAGTTAACTGGGATGTAAGCCATTTAGCCAGAGAAAATCGAATCCTCTCAATGGAGGAGGTACACGCTATTCGACAGAAATCAGCCATCGAAATTAGTGCATGGCAGAATGAGGCTAAACAACATGAGAAGCTAAAGGAGCACTTTCGTGATTAGGTGGGGATGTACAAAAAAATCCTGGAGAAGGAGATCCATATGGCCAAAGCTCAAATTACCAGCATCAGTGCCCAACACACTGATTGGGGGGCCATATTGGACACTTATGCCTACGCCCATCAAGCGGAAATTAAGAACCGGGACCTGCAGATCCAAGACTTAACTGAATACATGGAGTTGGAAAACCTTCGATATGCCAACTTGGCCATGTTAACACCAGGACACCCGAGGTCAGAGCTCGAGTAGTAGGTAGCTTCCACCCATATCAAATATGAAGCAGAATTTGCAGAGCGAAAGAAGTTGGCTGAAAAACTAGATGTCGCAAATTCTGAACTCACGGTGGTAAAAGAGAGCTACCAAGGACAGAAAGATGTGGCAACCGACTTGGCTCGATGGCTAACAGAACTTCATGAATACAAAGACAGAGCCAGAGCCTACAAAGAGGAACGACGGGTGTTCATGGCATGGTACGTCAAAGCTAATCAGATGTTCCTGCAACTACCCTGTCTGTGGGAAGTGCCGACTCCATCAAACATCGGAGCATCAGCATGGATGCCACAAGACCCTCGGACCGAAGAGGAGAAGCTCCAGGCTATTCTTCAGCGTCATCAACCTTCAAAGATTAGAGCACGTGACAAAGGGAAAGTACCTATGGAGGAGCCACTGCCACCAGGAACTACATGAGTTCCACATTTTTGTAGTTGTAGTATTTTTTCTTTGTGTTGTGTCTTCCCACACTGCGGCATTAGTCCATTTCTTTTTCCAGTTAATAATCCCATACCTATCCACTATGTAATCACTGAAGCTTGTTCTCCTTGTAACTCGAGGATGAGTTTTTATTCAGTCGTGGGGGTATGATGAGACGCGGGTTCGCACAGGCCGCGATATCGTAGCCGACGTGATATTCCATCCCCCGCGATATCACATCTTTTCCTACGATATCGTGTACGCGATATCGCAGTCCACCGCCATGTCTATAAATAAGAGGCGGCTCTCCCTTGTTTGGGATCCTAGTTTTAGAGTAGCGAAGCTCTGGCAGTTTGATCCCTCCAGAGTTAGATTTTTTCCCGTGTTTGCCCGCAGTGTGATGAATGTAATTGTATGGTGTCTTTATTTGAGTGTGTCATACTTGGACATGCACATGACAAGAAATAAAGATCGATATTACTTCATCATTGCAGCATTCACTTAGTTTAATTATTTGTTATTTATTTAATGTTATTTATTGCTTTCGTAGCACGGTGTGAGTATGACTTGGCTACGAGCGCGTATGGGTGTGTACGGATAGTTAAGGAATCGATTACTGATCGCGATTAGTCTCTCACCCTTAAACTCCTAGAAGCGAAACGAGTACGACTTGATTACGAGCATTTAAGTGTGACTGCTTGGTAGCCCAGTGGTGTAGCTAGGGGGATCTACGCTTGGTAACCCAATGGCGTATTTGGGGTCTGCGCTTGGTAATCCCAGTGGTGTACCTAGGCCTATGCTTGGTAGTCCCAGTGGCAGTCGTGCACGAAGTCCAAGATGTGTACGGTTGATCAAGGAATCGGTTGCTCATCGCACTTAGGCTAGATTAGATTTTCTTTACCTTTTCCTCCTAGTTTAGTTTAGTTAATATTATTTTCCACTGCCTTCAGAAGCAGCATAGATTAGGACACATCATACACCTCATCTAGACTAAACCATTTGTGACATATGCAAAACTAGTCTAGGTGGGAAGACACCGAACTGCGACCTAAGGCTAACTATCTAGGTGCCACAACTAGTCCATCTACGGAGTTCGACCGGATCACATGTGCGACGCTCGTTTTGTATGGTTGAGTGTAGGGGTACCTCGCCACTCATCAGATTGACATCTTAAATAGTTCAGGCAAGAAGATAAGATGAGCCTAAGGTTGCTAGATTACTGCACCAAAAAAGTCACAAAAAGGAAGAAAAAATATAGAGAAAAAATCATTGAAGATGATACTAAGAAATTGTAAACAAACAAAGATTTATGTATTTATATAGGTGAATTGCTAAAAAAAACTTAAGTAACTTAATCTTATTTTGTTGAGAAAAGGCTAAGATGGTGATGGTTTTGATAACTAGTTAATCCCTGCTAATAGTATTTAAATTTGATCTTTAAATTTATCATTTTTATGCATGACACATCATCATATTGAGTTTATCCATGCACTAAAGTCCAACATTCCTTTCTCTAAGAATATTTCTTTTCACTACATATTCACTATCACTTAGGCATTGATGAACGATGGAGCATCCAACACTCAACCATACAAGTCACTAGTGTTCACACATGACCCGATCGTAATCTGTGGATGGATAATGTTATTATGCTAGTAATTGAGTTGAAACTCATGATCGATGTTTCCTCACTTTAAGTTTGTGAAGTCTAAGTATATAGTTTAACTCACAGTGAGGCATATGATTACTGATGTTGTATGGCTCAAATAGCTCCTAGTAGTAGACATAGTGAAAATGGATATTAAGTTCTACGTCTAAGTAATGACAGAAAGGTAAGTCTAATCTATCCTAGAGTGATAGGCATCCATTTCTAGTTTACCAATCATGCCTTGGGATCATGTAACCATTACTTGGATTACCAAGTGAGTTTACTACTGAGTGAATCAAGTGAAACCACTACTAGGTTAACAAACGATTACACTTTAATGCTTGATGGGACGTGATATCGCAGCCTGTCGCCAGTTCTATAAATAAGAAGCGGCTTTCCCTTGTTTCTCCATCTAGATCTAGACCCTTAGCTAAACTCTGGCAGTTTTACCATTCCAGAGATAGAATAATTTCCATGTGCCCACAGTAGGAGTCTCAAAGTGAATAGATCTTTATTCAAGAAAATTGTACCTGAGCACACATTTGTGTACAGAAATAAAGACGAACTTTTTGATAAACCTTGTAGCATGTGGACCAAGCTAAATAAGAATTAATTAGTGATTAAATATTTAAATGCTTTCTTAGTTAATTAATCTCTCTCAACCCTTAACTCTCCTAGTTAAGTGCATTCAGTACGACTGCTTCAAGCATGTGCGTAAGCTTGGTAACCCAGTAATGAATAGCATTTGGTAATCCCAGTAGCGCTGCATTGGTTCAGGGTATGAACGGCAAGTGGGAATGGATATTGATGCTAGGACGATTAGAACTTAGTTAGTGAAAGTTAGTTACTTAGTCTCTTCACTCTTTCCCCTCTTAGCATAGGCGTTAAAAAGATAAAAGACATAAAAATCATATACTTCAGACTTACTTAACCATACAACTGTGACAATACGTGTTCCTTATGTATTCCATTTGGGCGCGTAAGCACTTAGTCCTTGGAGTTTGATCGGATCGCACGTGCATGCTTGTATTTGTATGGTTGAGTGTAGGGGTACCTCGCCACTCATCATTGATGTTGTTGTCGGGGACTTAGTTGTTTGTGCGCTACTTAGAACATAGGAAATCATCCATATCATTGGGAAGCTTACATGAACCCTTAGGGTTGATCAAACAAAAAAAAATAACACAACGGTAAACAGCACATCGAACAAAACTAAAATGTCTTCTTCTTTGAACAAAGGCACTTCACCACCTAGGACCAACACTAGAGACAGTTGGCAGCACAACACACATAACCAAAATCTTCCAGTTCCTCAATAATTCAGTGTAGTATATATTCATCATGATGAATATATACCTGACTTTACCTTTGTCTTCCATTAAGATGAACAATTGCATTGGAGAGACTTGGAGGGTAACATAGTGTTTCCTCTAGATAGAGCAGCCCCCAACATGATCCTTTACACCCTTTCATGAATAGTCATGTCACAATTATATGCTAAGTACGTTGCATGCGATTACAACACGAGATTACCATCCCACAGAAGCACAACGTCAACAAGACTCATGACAGGAGAGCTACAATACATCTTTAAAGGGCAAAGATCCCCGTAATGCTTCACCCATCTTAAACGAAATTGAGGGTGGTGAACTTATTTTCATAGGTTCTTTACAAAACGATGTTCCCCCTCCTAACGATGGTCAGGAGGTGGTGTATCAGAACCTGCGCTCCACGATTCACAACCTTGGTTCTAATCCCCACGAACACCAAGTGTTCAAGAAGGGAACACAGACACATGATAAGGGTGAGCATTTTGATCGTCATCACGATCGGAGTTGGGACCACAGAAGAGAAGGTAGGGAACATCGTCATGATGATGGGTTTCCTTCTTCTTCCCCTTCATTGCAACATTCACCCTCTCCTTCAACATCAAGATGCAGTCATAAGGAACCTATTTGTGAGGACAAGGGTAAACATACTGAGAAACCTCGACAAGAGAGTTGAGAAAGAAGACGAGGGCACTCGATGGAATCAAGGCATGAAAGAAGGGAAAGTAGGGAACCACGTAGACATCATAGATGCCATGAGAGAAATAACAACGATGAACCCCTACTTGCAACATGAAGCATGTTAGACATAACGGAGGCTGTGAGAATTCCTACAAGGCACTAGAAAGATAGTAGGATCAAGAGACTAGACATGAATAATATCCCATGATTTGAGGGGGGACACAACGTTGATCCTTAGAACCACTTACAGGAATTTCACGATGCCTGTGCCTTGCAGAACATTGAGAATGAGTGGCAAAAATTAAAGTTATTCCCAAGGACACTCATAAAAGAAGCGAAAAGCTGGTACTGGTCCTTAGAACTGGAAACCATTAGGAGGTGGAGTACGATGCTAGAACTATTTAACGATAATTATCAAACGTACTCTTGAGTGTCCAACTTATGAAAACAGATCCAAGGATGGAAGTAGGGAAATCATGAATCCTTGGATGCTACCATGGACTAATACTATGCATTGTTACATCGTTGCTCGGGCCATGGTTACTCACAATGGGATTAACTATGCCATCTCGTAGATGGGCTAAGACATGAAACCAGGAGAACCCTTGGGACATACACCCAAGGGAGATTATCAGAACTTAGGTCCCATGAGGTTCATAGATTGTTGGAGCAAGTAGCTAAGGAAGAAGGGGAGCTATGCAAGAGAGAAAACGTGGAAGGGTATAACCGCGATCCTTCCCTCCGAAAGAGGGGAGTGAGATTCTGTGAGGAGGAGGATGAGTCACCACTTGAAGAGTTGGTGAGTAGGAAAACCTTGCCGCTTCAAAAATTAACAACAGAAGTGTCAGCTAAGGTAGATTAGATGTGGGACTCCTTAGATAGTAGATTTGAAACGATTTTAAAAATTGTAGAGGAGTCTAAGGAGCGAAGTAGTGACCATGATAAGAAAAAGAAGAGGGATTTGGACTATGCACATAACAAAGGTAAGGGTAAAACAACTATCACTAAAGAGGTTGCAGATTCTAATACAGACAATGATGGTGGATGTGAGATATGCTAGTATGACCATTCTAAGGGATGTTTCCCAATAATCTCACATCTGCAAGAGTCTGGGGTGTATGCACTCAACTCAAGACTTAACAAACGGTAAGCACCCCATTGGTTACCTTATCCCCAAGGTAACCCAAGGCAGTTCCACCAACACTTAAACATATTATCCAAGTGGAACCCCACCACAACCTATTGAACAACATCAGCAGTGGCAATACCCATAGTCATGAGGGATGTAACCACCTAGGCAACAATACCCTTACTGGCAACCGGATCCATATGGCTACTACGTGCAGCAGCCAATCTCTCCACATGACTTTGTTGGTTGTGTGACACCACCACGTCACTACCAAGCTCGGGAATACTATAGGACTCCTTCTCTTAGGAGAGACACACCACACGCATACCATCCTCGAAATCCATCCGCCACTCTCACACTGATAGCTCCACTACCACCCACTCCAGCAATGGAAGGGAAACTCCCCACTCAATCGTAGCAATGCAACGCTAGGAGAGCTGTAAACCTTCAACCTGCTACTGGTTCTGATAACCGCATGAAGAGAAGAACTTTCTTCAGAACCAAAAGCCCAAATAAGCTCTCACAACCACAAGCTGTTGAGCTTCCAAATGCTTCTCCATCAGATAAGGCTTCAGAGCTCCCTTCAAACCAACAACAGAGCTTAATGCATACAGTTATGTTAACACATACCATCACTGACTGGATCAAGGTAGGCCACCTTCCCAAGAAACTCTCTGATCCTAGAATCCCCCTAATCTATCTCCAAGTTGCTGGAAATGAACCACGTAAAGCTCTTTTGGACTTAGGTTCCGAAGTCAACTTGATATTGCAAGAAATGTATAAAGCTTGGAACCTGCCTCCACTAAAGAAGAGCAATATTCCCTTAGAGCTAGCTGACCAGTCTATCACTGTCCCCTTGGGACTTGTGGAGGACATTGTTACCACTATAGGTGGTTGGTCATACCCAGCTAATTTCCTGGTGATCCAAGTAAACAATGACAAAGGGGACTTCCCAATAATAATGGGAAGGGCATGGCTAAGTACCATAAATGCATGCCTAGGAATCCACAATCTCTCCCTAGAAATATCTAAGGAAAACATTTATGGGAAGATCGAGAAGAAGAAGGTTCCATGCATCACATACAGTGACACAAAGGGTGATTACGTGCAAAAACGTTCAACATTGCCTGCATACAACCGGTGTGCCCAAAAAACTAACATACAAAAGTGCTTGTATGTAGTAACCACACAATAAGAAAACACCCAGTGGTTGACAGCTAATTAAGAGAGTAGCTCACCAACATGCATGGAGCTAGCTGGGGGACCAATGTGCGGCCATGTTGAAAGCATAGATACACTGGAGTGTGAGCATTGCCAACTTCCAACCGTTAACTTGAAAACATTAATTGGGAGAAGTTGGAAACTTCTAAAGAATTCAAATAAGCGTCCATCATTTCGGAACTCTCCCTTTCAATTCAGTCATGGGGGAGATGGCCACCTATGATGATCAATGGAGGCCCTCAGTTTCTTTTTAAGTTTTTGTTTTACAAATTTCTTTAACTTTTCCTATTTTTGTTTTGCAACAT
>MNCI01031893.1:18935-43881 GCA_015680685.1 Gnetum montanum
TTATTAATGGAATGGACGGATGGATGGTATGGTCTCATTGTATAGATAATCAGTCCCTTATGCTTGATAATATAGAGAAATCTTCACCTTATTGGAATACATCTTGCCTTATTCTTGGCATGTTTTATTAGTAATCAAAAATATTTACAAAGAGAAATGAAAATAGAGTATGAAAAAGATAAAAAACATAGTAAAAATGGAAAAAGATGAAAAACATGAAAATATCATCAAAAAATGTTAAAGAATTAGGAAATTATTAAGAAATTGAAAAATATAAAACAACAAAAAATTGGGTCTCTCTCATTTGGTTACGAAGTCCATCTATGATGTGGAAAAGCTACTCTTTTTAAGAAAAATCATGACCTAGACATCTATGTAGTAGTAAATAGTATCTATCCAAGGCCATGTCCAAGGATTCATGTTTTTCTTGCCTCCATCCTTGGATTTGTTTTCTTAAGTTGGACACTCTTACATAGGTTTTGTATTTCTTGTTGAAGAGTTCCAACATTATGGATCATTGATGGATTGAATCTAGTTCCAATGATCCATACCAACTTTTAGCTTCATCAACTAGTGTTCTAGAAAAGAGCTTAAGCTTTTTCCACTTACTCTTGATGTTCTACAAGGCACAAGGATCATGGAAGGCTTGTAAGTAAAGTTGTGGATTAGAGTTATAACCTCCCATTTAGGGATGTTATTCATATCAAGTCTTTTAATGCAACTTTCCCTTTGATGCTAGTCAGGTATTCTAATGCCTCCATTACTTGCTATTGATGCATAAATTTGGATGCACCAACATTCGGAAGAAAACTTGTTTGAGGAGACTATTATCTAGTGATGAGTGGTGAGGTACCCCTACACTCAACCATACGAATATGAGCGTTACATGCGTGATCTGGTCAAACTTCACAGATGGACTAGCTGTGGCATCTAGATAGTTAGCCTTAGGTTGCAATTCGATGTCTTCCCACCTAGACTAGTATTATCTTTATCATGTATGGTTTAGTCCAGAGTGAGGTGTATGATCTGTTTCCTAATCTAATGCTACTCCTGAAGGCAATGGAAAGTAATATTATCTAAGCTAGGAGAGAGAGGGTAAGAGAATCTAATCTAGCCTAAGTGCGATGAGCATCCGTTCCTTGATTAATCATACACATCTTGGACTTCATGCATGACTAACACTAGGATTACCAAGTGCATATCCTAGGTACGCTACTGAGTTACCAAGTAGTCACACTTAAATGCTCATAATCAAGTCATACTCATTTTGCATTCTAACGTGAGTTTAAGGGTGAGAGAGTATTAACTAGGAAAGAAATAAATAATAATTAATTAATTAATTAACAAAGTGAATGCTACAATGATGAAGTAATCTCGATCTTTATTTCCAGTAATGTGCGTGTCCAAGTACATCACACTCGAATAAAGGATGTCATACAATTACATTCACCACACTGCGGGCATACACTGGAAAATAATCTATCTCTGGAGGGACAAAACTGCCAGAGTTTAGCTACAATCTAAATCTAAAATTGTGAAACAAGGGAGAGCCACCTCTTATTTATAGGATTGGCAATGGGCATGTGATATCACGTACGTGATATTGCGATTGCCCCAAATGACATCTCATCATACCCCCATGACTGAATAAAAACTCGTCCTCGAGTTATAGTGATTACATAGTGGATAGGTATGGTATTATTAGATGGAAAAATGGGATAATGTCGCATTGTGGAAGTAAAAAAAAATAAAGACACAACACATAGAATATGCTACAACTACAAAAATTTGGAACTCATGTAGTTCCTGGTGGCGATGGCTCCTCCATTATGTCTTGTGCTCCATGCTTTGAGGCTTGATGGCACTGAAGTATGGCCTGGAGCTTCTCCTCTTTGGTCCGAGGATCTTGTGCCGTCCATGCTAATGTTCCAATGTTTGATGGAGTTGGCACCTCCCATGGACAGGGTAGTTGCGAAAACATTTGGTTGGCCTTGACGTACCAAGCTGTGAACACTCGTCGTTCCTCCTCATAGGCTTTGGCTTTAACCTTGTACTTATGAAAGTTTGCTAGTCATTGAGCCAAGTCTGTTGCAACATCTTTCTATCCTTGGTAGCTGGCTTTTACCACCTCAAGTTCAGAATTTGCAACATCCAATTTTTCCAACAGCTTCTTGCGTTCTGCAAATTTTGCTTCGTATTTGATGTGGGTGGTTGCTACCTACTACTTGAGCTCTGACCTTGGGCACCTTGATATTAACATGGCAAGGTTGGCATATCTTAGATTTTCCAACTCTATGTACTTTGTCAAATCTTGAATCTGCAGGTCCCAGTTCTTAACTTCTGCTTGGTGGGCGAAGGCATATGTGTCCAATATGGCCCACCAATCAGTGTATTGGACACTGATAGTATTGATATGAGCCTTAGCCATATGGATCTCCTTCTCTAAGATTTGTTTATACATCCCCACCTAATCCTAGAAGTGCTCCTTTAGCTTCTCATGTTGTTTAGCCTCATTTTGCCATGTGCTTATCTCGATTGCTGACTTTTGACAAATGGCACATACCTCCTCCATCGAGAGGGTTCGATTTTCTCTAGCTAAATTGCTTACGTCTTGGTTGACCTAGATAAATTGTTCTCGTAATTGATGAAAGTATTCATCGAGAACATTCTTTTGCTTTTCTACAGTGGTTAACCGAAGTTTGTCTGCAACCAGCTGCTTATTTTCTTCTTGCAAGGCTTTGAGTGCCTTAAGATGCACATGAGTTTATGCCTATGTTGTGGAGGCATCCCAAACAACCTTCTCTTTCTCATTGGTCACCCTTTTATTCTTTGCGATTAACTTGGTTAGTTGCTCTGTTCTAAAGTTTTCTAGCTGGTTTGCAGGAACAAATTATAGAGGGTCCCACTATGCTACTTGTAAGGCCCCAAGCTGCTCTTGTAGTTTCTGCACTTCAGCTTCAGCATGCTCGGCCCTTACTTCTGTTAAGACCAATTTCCCCTTTGTGGAAATGAGGTTTGATTGAATTACTGTAACATCTTGAGGGATGTTGAACAGGGACGTCATTACTTGTCCTATTTGAAGAAATCGATTAAACACATCCTCATGTTCCGCAAGAGTCATTGAGGTTCTAGCTAAAGTTTGAGCATCCTGTGCTCCTGAGAGATCTGCTGGTGGTACAACAGGTATGTTGAAGGATTCTTTGATGTGGTCTACAACCACTTCTGCAGCTCCCATGGCATTCTGGTGTTGCATGACCACCATAGTGGCCCCTTCACCAGTCTCTAACTGCACTTGGAAAGATGTCATGTTTCCTGATATTTGTTGTGAAAATCTACTTTCCCCTCCTCCTGTGTGAATGGATACTTCCTCCCTTGTGCGATCCAATGAAATCGTAGGCTAAATGACATCATCGATAACACGGAAGAGGTTTGTGTCATCACGACTTCCTCAACTAATTGTCTCAGTGATGATCCTAAGATGGCTCATTGACAATTTGTATTCTTGTGGTGATGGTGGCTGATCCTAGCCTATGCTAGGCCCTAATTTTTATTGTTGGTTGGGACCCGTGGTTGGAGGTTGACTAGGTCCTACAAGTTGAGTTATAATTGGTCTAGCCATCTGTTCTTCTTCTTATTTTGGTCCCAACTCTTCGCCAGTGCTTTTCCTTGGGGTTGGCGCCTTTAGCAATTTAGCATATGAAGCAATCTGGGCTTTTTGAAGGACATCATTAGTGTATCTCCAAATACCAGCACGTCAGAAAAGCTTTCTGATGACACAAGGGAAAGGCAGGGCCATCTTCCCTGTCTTTCGTTCTTTGAACTGCCTTAAGATCTCTGTCAAATATAGATAGGGCAGCTTAACGTTAACCTTTCTCATCAGCATTGCACATCCTCTGGCCGCATATGTTGATATTCTTTTCAAGCCCTTTGTGGGGAAGAGGTGATATGTTCCAATTTTGAAGTAAACCCTCTCTTCCGTTGTCAACTCACCAAATGCTTTATCTCTGCCATAAGCCTTCTCCAACCAATCCTTTTGCACATCTGGGTCTGAACAGGTGGATAATTGAGAAACCTTGGGCCCTGTATT
The DNA here is from genome assembly GCA_015680685.1 of Gnetum montanum. NCBI lineage: Eukaryota > Viridiplantae > Streptophyta > Gnetopsida > Gnetales > Gnetaceae > Gnetum > Gnetum montanum. Next base: position 23,023 of record MNCI01031893.1, read on the forward strand.
CAGAAGGTTTAACACTTTCGAAATGGCTTGCGTAGAGAAGTCAACTGTCACACCACAAATATTGTGTCAAAATTGGTACATCTCTCCTAGGTACTAGGCACCACTTTCAGAGAGGATAGGCCATAAGGGGGACCCTTTGAGGTAATCCCTAACGACCTCAGGAGAAAACTCTACAAATGATTCAAAGTTCAATTTCACAATCACCATAGAAAATGTGGACTTCTCATGGATTCCTTGAACACAATCTTGGGGCAATATGAGCTGTTATCCTAGTTCAGGCACTGCAGCAGCTCCTCCTTCTGCCTACCTGGACCGTCTGGTAGGAGGTTCGTCCTGATGAATGCTGAATGACTGCTCCTCCTGTTCTGCATGTTGTTTGGTAGGTCTTTGTCTTCAACCTCTCTGAGATCTTTTGCTTCCACCTTGGGTAGGACCTTCCTGCTGTCCACGTTTGACCATCTGTAATCACACGGGTCAAGCACTAGTAAGGTTGTTTTTAAGGTTAAGTTATACCTTACTGCTTGCCTTCATTAATGATCTTATTTTATCTCTATGTGATCTTGCCCGAAAGTTTGTAATAATGGGTCCCCTTTTTACTTAGGTGGTTTTTTTTCAATTTTTAATTTCCCAATATACCTAAGGATTAAATGATTTTTGGGCACAAATATTCTAAGTGCTATAGTTAATTACCCTAAATGATGTCCTTTGGGTGATGATAAATTTTAAAAAATTTAGGCCCTTTTCAGCAAATGTCCCTTCCCCACAACTAAGCTGAACACTCCGGGTTCAAGCAGGTTCAAACAGAATTAAAATTGGAGTACCAACGAGCGAGATATAGTGAGAAAAGCAATGGTCGCTCAATCGCAAGTCATAGAGAAAAAAATTCAAAAACTCCCCCGTGTGAATAACAAAATGATGCTAAGTGTTGCAGGGGGGTCACCTATTTATAGGCAGCGATGAAGTGATATCACATACGATACATCACATACTTGATATCATGTCATACGCAATATCGTGTATGCGATATCACGTCCCTAGTGACATGAGATACCACAAAAAATATCGAATTTTTAAAGGGTTTTCTTGAAATTAACGTTGTATATTGAGGACATTGGAGATTATTAAGGGGTATAGGGAAATTTCATTAATTCAAAAGGCACAATTAATGATGATGGTGTGGATTTTATCAATAAAAACTTGGGTGGTTAAGAAAAAGGGTATGTAATGGTACATCGGAACGTTGAAATTGAGAGGGATAATAGTAGGGAAAGAAAATCATTTGAAAATTATGTTGAGGGTAAGAAATGGTGTGTGTGAGCTATGTCATAAGTGAAGATTACACAAGTGGGTCCTCCCCAAAGTAGGTTCTAACCTATAATGCCCTTGTGTAACCACACTTAAAGTGTCCGTGGGTATTAGAAGGGTTAAATGTAATCCGCACTAACTCCATAAAATACACATGTAAATATCATCGAAATGAGATGAAAATTCTATGCTACACGGGACACGAGCTACAATTACATGAACAGTGAAATGAGATGAACTATAGAAAGGGATCGTAGAGATTGGGACATGAGGTAACTGACCCAGGACACAGTGAATCCTACATGTAAGCATTAGTAAGGTGTCATTAACCCATCGTTCCAAGATCAGGACCAAGTCCATTTCTCTAACCAGTGACATCACATTGTTTCATCCCATGATGAACAACTATGAGAGTACCATAACAACAAGGCATATGATCACTTGGTGTTTTATTCAAGGTAGGAGTGACTTTTGTTTTATGGCACTTTGTTTTTCTTTTTCTTTTTCTTTCTCTTCTCTTTTTTTTTTTCGATTGCTGAATCCAAAGAAGCAGCCAACCTTCAGGCATGGGTGCATGTCTTTCCAATGGGACCCCCTAGAATAGCATTGGATTTTTGAGTGCCCTTTTGATTACTCTTACTTCCATTTTCATTAGATCTACAAGGATCTTAGTACAACCACATTGCATGATAACTCCCACAAAAGTCACCAAAGAGAATCCACAAGTCCCCTTGATGTCACATCCTAATCATTCCCTCTTGGTTCATCCTTCTTCATTCTGGGTACAATGAACACAAAATTAATTTTAAGTTTTTAAAAATTTCAAGAATATCACTGTACCCTCGAATAGAACCTCTTATTTGTAGAGTGGATGAGTGGTTGTAATGGGCTCACTATCCAAATAATTGATCACTCGAAACTTAATAACATAGAACACACCTCAACCAATGATCCACATGAGTGTTTTATTCATAGATGAGATTACTTACAAAAATGTAAAAAGATAAAAGCAAAAAAAGATAAAAAGATAAAACAAAAATTTGAAAAATGAAAAACTGAAAAACAAAAAGTTGTAAAATTAAAGAAAACTGAAAAATATTTATTAATCCTGCTTGTTATTAGAATGGGGGGTATCCCCCATAACTAAGTAGTTGAGTATGGAAAGGATTAATAAATGGAAGATGAGGATCCTTGCATGTTGGAAGTATTGGGGCCCAATCATACTTACCCCATCGGGGTTCACACACTTCATTATAATGAGCATAGTGGGGCAATTTGTACAATGTAGTTCCCGGATAACGAGTTGACCCACTATGATGTTTGGGGCCATTAGATAGTATGCAAGGATGGTGTTGTCGGTCTTCATTTCTGTGTTCATTGGGCCGTATTATTGTTGGAGTGTGAGTTGGTGGCCCTGATGAAGTTACATGAGGCATTGTGTTCAAAGATGAGGGTGCACCATAGGGTTGGACTTGTGCTATGTTGGAGGGTGCAGTGGCCTTGGAATTGTGTTGTCCCTTCTTACGGCCATGTTTAAAGAAGGGGCCCTTTTGATGTTGCTGCGGTTTCTCACTACTGTTGGCAGTAGTGGCACAAGTAACGTTCGTGGGTTGTTGCTGTGGTGCAGGCACCTTAGGAATAGTTGGTGGCGATGTATGAGGAGGGAAAGGATGAGAATGTTGAAAGTTAGGAGGAGTATAAGGTGCACAAGGTGGTGGTTGTGTTAGAGGCATGGGTTGATAGTATTGAGGAGAATGGTACTGTGGTGAGATAAAGTGTGTTGTCCCAGTTGGAGAAATAGGATGTTGAACAAGATAAACATTTGGATTCAGATGATATGAAGGATGTCTCCAGTCTAGTGGTGGTCTCCCCCACAACTGGGGTTGTTTCCACTGTGATTAAACATAGTATCTTTGTATGAACTCTGGATGTAACGTGTTTCCCCAATGCTCATGTAAATGTAACAATATTGGGCATTGACCCTTGGGGTGATCATACAGGCATATGTTGCATTCATACGTATGATTGGCAGTTGAGCTCTTATTTTCCTTATCCCTTCTTTCTGATTGTCTAATGTTTTTTCTTGCTTCTTGGGTTGTCAAAACTTTATCTCCAATACTATCGATAAATTCTCCACACTTTTGATACGTCCATTCCAACGTCTTATTGATCTTTGCCTTGGCTTCTTCTAATGATTGTTGTATTGGCAAAGATGATTCTTTCTCCTTCTAATTGGTTGATTTCTCCTTTTTATGATCATGGACCTTTGTTAAGTTGAGATTTTGGTCCCACTGATGTTTTTCAACACTCTCCCATCTAGCCATTTCTCCTTCTTCTTTTGCTACCTGCTTAATAAGCTCTTGGATTTGATGGGTTCGTAGTTCGTATAATTGACCTTGGGCATACATTCCTAAGGTCTCTCTTGTTTCATTATACATCTGATCAATGATATGGTACATTAGCCTTTCCTTGGAGAACCCATGGCCTCGACAGTTGTTTAACAATGCGTAATATCTTTCTAAGGCCATGTCCAAGGGTTCATGTTGTACTTGTTTCCATCCTTGGATTTGTTTCCTCAAGGCTAACACTCTTGTGTAGGTTTGATATTTTTCATTAAAGAGTTCTACCATTGTTAACTAACGTCGTATTGAATTTGGTTTTAACGATCTATACCATACACTTGCTTGGTCAATGAGTGTCATAGGAAAGAACTTAAGTTTTTTCCACCCGTTATCAATGTTATTCCATGTGCAGGCATCGTAGAAGGCTTGTAAATGTTGATGCAATTCTAAGTCATAGCCTCCTAAAAATTTAGGAAAGTTGTTTAAATTGAGCTTGGGTAGACATCTCTCTTTACAATGCTTATGTGAGATACGAACAGCCTCCTGTATTTGCGTTAAGCTTGTAGTGGCTAGTGGGGGTTCATCATCATCGAGTAAGTTATACTTTCATGTGTTGGGATGACATTATTTTCGTTCATGTTTATAAGAAACCCCTACTTCAGGTTGTGTACTCCAATCTTCATCATCATATAGTTCATTGGTTCTCCAATGAACTTCCTCACTAAGTGTGGCATTATTGTAAACTTGTAGGAGAGGCATGATTGTGAAATTGTGTGTGAATTCGTATGTGACTTTTTATAATTATTTCCTTCTAAAAGATATATTGTTAAGTCCTATACAGTGACCTTGTATGATATAAATAATCTAGATAACTAGCACCATCTCTGGCAATGGTGCCAATGATGAGTGGCAAGATACCCCTACACTCAACCATATGAATACAAGCGCTTTCACGCACGATCCAGTCGAACTCCACAAACGGACTAGTTGTGGCACCTAGACAGTTAGCCTTAGGTTGCAGTTCGTTGTCTTCCCACCTAGACTAGTATTATCTTTGTCACGTATGGTTTAGTCCAGAGTGAGGTGTATGATGTGTTTCCTAATCTAATGCTACTCCTAAAGGCAATGGAAAGTAATATTATCTAAGCTAGGAGAGAGAGGGTAAGAGAATCTAATCTAGCTTAAGTGCGATGAGCATCCGTTCCTTGATTATCCGTACACATCTTAGACTTCGTGCACGACTACCACTGGGATTACTAAGCGTAGATCCTAGGTACGCTACTGAGTTACCAAGTAGTCACACTTAAATGCTTGTAATCAAGTCGTACTCATTCTGCATTCTAACATGAGTTTAAGGGTGAGAGAGTATTAACTAGGAAAGAAAGAAATAATAATTAATTAATTAAATAACAAAGTGAATGATGCAATGATGAAGTAATCTCGATCTTTATTTCCAGTCATGTGTGTGTCCAAGTACGTTACACTCGAATAAAGGATGACGTACAATTACATTCATCACACTGTGGGCATACACTGGAAAATAATCTATCTCTGGAGGGATAAAATTGCCAGAGTTTAGCTACAATCTAAATCTAAAACTATGAAACAAGGGAGAGCCTCCTCTTATTTATAGGACTGGTGATGGGCTATGATATCACGTACGCAATATCGCAGTAAAGGACGTGATATCGCGTCTGGGCATGCAATATCGTGTACGTGATATCGTGGTTGCCCCAAATGACATCTCATCACACTTGGAATGGATTGATGCTAAAGTAGTTATACAAGGAACAAGATTGATGGTGTGCTTATGGATGGACAACGAAAGACGCAATCTTGGTGTTGGCAGTAGTTGGCTTCTTCTTTTCTCTCTCTTCTCTCTTCTCTCTTAGTTGCCAAATAAGGCTGGATGTCAAATGTGTATAGTGTTCACTTTTGTTATCATGAACACTAAATTTTGCCATGTATTATAATGATGATCCGTTCACATGTCACCCCATCTACCATTAGTGTCATTCAAGTCAATAATCCCATACCTTCCCAATATTTTGTAAGGAACTCGAGGACGAGTTTTCATTCAGTCATGGGGGTATGGTGGGACGCAATATCGCATGGACCACGATATCACGTCTGCCCCTACGATATTGCGTATGCGACATCGTAGCCCGTCGCCAGTTCTATAAATAAGAGGTAGATTTCCCTTGTTTCTCCATCTAGACTAAACCCTTAGCTAAACTTTGGCAATTTTACCATTCCAGAGATAGAATAATTTCCATGTGCCCGTAGTAGGATTCTCAAAGTGAATGGATCTTTATTCGAGTAAATTGTACCTGAGCACACATTTGTGTACGAAAATAAAGATGAACTTTCTGATAAACTTTGCAGCATGTGGACTATGCTAAATAGGAATTAATTAGTGATTAAATGTTTAAATGCTTTCCTAGTTAATTAATCTCTCTTAACCCTTAACTCTCCTAGTTAAGTGCATTCAGTACAACCACTTCGAGCACGTGCATATGCTTAGTAACCTAGTAACGAATAGCATTTGGTAATCCCAGTAGCGTTGCATTGGTTCAGGGTGCGAATGGCAAGTGGGAACAGATACTGATGATAAAATGATTAGAACTTAGTTAGTGAAAGTTAGTTACTTAGTCTCTTCACCCTTACCCCTCTTAGCATAGGCATTAAAAAGATAAAAGACATAAAAATCATATACCTCAGACTTACTTAACCATACAACCATGACAATACAAGTAAGTCTGGGAAGATAACAATTGATTGACCTTAAGTGTTCCATTTGGGCGCGTACGCACTTAGTCCTTGGAGTTCGACCAGATCACGCGTGCACACTCGTATTCATATGGTTGAGTGTAGGAGTACCTCGCCACTCATCAATGCTCAAAACCAATCATACCCATTTTTCCTTACTAATGGACAAATAAAAATAAAATGCTTGAGAAAGTAAAGTACTAAGCTAGTAAAATAGTGAAAATTATGCTAAGTAAACAAAAGAAGCTAAGTGGATGTTGCAATGATAGGAAATAGTCTCGATCTTTATTACCGTCACAAAATTGTGTTTAAGTACAACTTGTTCAAATAAAGACATCATTCAACTATCACTCAGCACATTGTAAGCATTCACTTTCTATCGCTCAATCTAAGTCTAAGAAATCAAACTGTAAGAGTTTTGTTACTAGTGGAATGAAAAGTTGTTGGACTATGCATCCAAGTGTTGTATTTATAAGGGTGCACACATTCTGATACATTGTATCAATGATGATGTATTATGTATTGTGACATCGTATCAATGATGTCATTTCTACGATGTTGCATTGAGATGAATTTTGAATTTATCATACCCCCATGACTAATATCGAATCCCTAAGCCATATCTTCCTTGTTATTACTCTAATTTTCATGATTTTCGCACTAATTTGATCATGGAGTGCTCATCTTAGTCATGTGGGGTGCTAGTGAGGAAAATTTGAGCTGATTTTTCAAAAAATTCTAATGCTCGAAAGGTATTTTAAGGGTAAGTATGAAGTGAACATTGAAATTTTTAAGGAATAATCAAACATCTAATGCTAGAACATTTAAAATAATTCTTTTAAGAAACCATAACCATCATCATGCATCATACATAGGAATAAATAGACAACTAAAATTTGAAAAACTCTCCCTTTGGTGCAACTAAAAAATGATGAAATGGGCACTAAGTGTCTGTCTATTTATACTTTTTTTGCAGATATGATCTTGGGGATCCGACATCAAGGAATCAATATTAGTGCAGTCTCGATATTGGTGACTTGATATTGGAGCCAAAGAAATTTCATGTTTCATAAGGGTTTGATGGGAAAAACTAATTCTTTTGGATTTTTGGAAGGTTTTAAGTTTACTTAGAGGATTAGGATGATGGAGATATGCACTTTTTAGTCAAAAAATTTTCATTGCAAGTTCATAGAGAAGGAATCTCTAGCTATGAAAGTTCATTAGATGGATAAGAAGGGTAATGGATTCATGTTTTTAGAATGAATAGTTTGAGATGATATGGGAAGTATTTATTGACATTTCATGATGTCAGAGGATTCAAGATGATGTGGAATCACTTGGTAGGTATAAGATACAATAGTTATACAAGTGGATCCTCCCCAAAGTAGGCTCTAGCCCTTAATGTCCTTGTATAACCATGCCCAAAATTGTCCTTAGGCACTTAAGGAGTTGAATGTAATGCATACCTATTTAGCAAAACACACATGTTAGTACCACCAAATTGGGAAAATAACACTATGTTACTAAAAACCACAAGCGATGACTATTCAAACGGTGAGATGAGATGGACTTAGAAGGGACTACAGAAATTGAGACGTTAGGTATCTTACCATAGGCATGATGAATTATTTTGTTTTATTAGTGTTTAAAGTAATCACTAGCCTTTCTGTCCAAGATTCAAACCAAGTCCAAACCACATTCTAGTGACATTGCATCGTTTCATCTTTTGGAATTACAATCGTAAGACTATCAATGTTGCAAGAAGTATTGTCACTTGGTGTATTGTCCAAGGGAAGAATTTTATTCATGGCACTTTAGTTTTATTTTTATATTTCTAAGAAGCCACCTACCTTCAAGCATGGGTAACATGTCTTTCTAGTGGGACCCCCTAATATTTATTTTTTGCTCTTTTTTTTATTTGTGTCAAACTGTTAAGGGAGCACTTATTTTACTCTTACTCCCATTTTTTTTAGACTTACAAGGATATGATACAACCTTAGCAACATGATAAAGCTTACAACAGTAATCCAAAAATCCCCTTAATGTCACACCCTTTTCATTTCCACTTAGTTCTTCACTTTTTGGTCCATGCATAATGATCACAAGTTTATTCTTAGTTGTATGATGGAAAAGAATATCATTATGGCCATGGTAAGAACCTCTTATGATTGGAATGTGTGGATGAATGGTGTGGGCTCACTATTTAAATAATTAGTCTTTTATGACTTGATATCATAGAGAATCTTCACCTTATTGGGCTACATCTTGCCTTTATTCATAATGTGTCTTATTAGTAATCAAAATTATTTACAAAATATGTGAAAAAAAAGTAAATGTTAAAGAATGGAAAATGTTAAAATATTGAAAACTGTGAAAAATATATAAAAAATGTAAGAAATGAAAAAGTGTAAAAGAATAAGAAAATGTCAAAGAATGTGTAAAATGAAAAGAATGTGAAAAGTATAAAAGAATGGAAGAATTGTATCAAAGAATGTGAAAGAGTGAAAAGAATTGTAAAAAAAAATGGAAAATCACTTATTAATTTCGAAATCGTAGTAAGGAATCTTCCCCATGACTAAACACATGGGCAAGTATTCAGAAAATGCTTCCTAGATATCCTGAATCATACACTCTATGTGGTTCACTTACCATCTTTAGTGATTTAACTTTTTAGTTATTGTCCCAGGTAATTTTGATGGTAATGGAATATTGATTGTTTAGGTTCTTGTTTGCTTTCCCCATTGGTGTAGGATTATGGTTTAATAATTTCATTTTTGGGTCCTTAGTTGGAGTCATCTTCTTAGAATGGGAGTTAATAAGTGGATTAGATTGTTTCATGCATTTTTCAGATAATTTTTGGTTATCAGTTAGTGGCCATGGGGTGTCTTTTGGTTTTGTGGTTCTTGCTCTTTCTTGTATGCACACTTGTTCTTCACATTTGTTGTGGATTGGTGTGATGACTATGTTAACATTCTAAAGTGTTGGTCCACAACTGCACTCTTTGCTTTAAGCAGTAATGAATAGAATTCACTACTTTTGTATGGCTCTGTACTTATCTTCTTTAGCGATCTCAACAAATAAATCCCTCATACTTAGTTTAACATTAATTGTGCTAAGCCATGCTCTCTGCATGATAATTGGAAATTCCTTATCAACATCTTTTACATTGATTACCACAACATTTTTTGGATAAGACCACCCATTGAAAAAGGTCACTACATCATCTTTTTGTCCCAAAGAAATGGCGATAGATTGATCTACAAGCTCTAACATGATATTGCACTCTTTCAATGGTGATATGTTCCATGCTTAATATGTTTTGTAAGAGATAAAATTTACTCTAGAACTTGAGTCTAATAAAGTTGTGCATGGTATATTTCTAGCTACTCATAGATAAATCAAAGGAATTCCTGGATCAATTCTCCTCTTAGTGAGTGGCTCTGCCTTAATCCAGTCTATGATGATTTTAGTGAGCATGAAAGTCTGTATGTTTTTGTTGAATGATATTGAAAGCTTATTGTTGGTAAGAGAATCTATTGTAGGAGAAGTTGGTCTTGATGAAGTTCTAATTCTACTAGCCTTTTTAGAACTTCTTCTAAAGAAAGGATGTTTCTTTTTTTGGCCCTTGGTGTTACTAGTAAGATCCTCTACTTGTATGCTCATTATGCATGCAAATTTCCTCTACTAAAGTTGTGATAAAAATTCCCCTTGCATAGTGGGTGGTGGCATTGGTGGCAAAGGATTAAAAGGAGAATTGTATGGTCCAACTACTGGTGAATGTGCACAAGGACTATGATCTATCCTTGGAGTAGTAGGTTTGTAGTATTCTAGTGGATAATAAGGAGAAGAAGTTTGGACTGATGTGTTTTCTGGAGCTATTGGACACTAAACATAATATCCATAAGGATCTACTTACTTGTATGGATACTGTTGCCTTGGTGGTAGCATTACCCATGTCTACGGTTGTTGCCATTGTTACTGATAATTCTCCTCTAGTTGAGGGTAGGCTCCACTTGGGTAATATGTTGGATGGAAAGGTTGCCTAATATTACCTTAAGGATAAGGTAGTCCTCTATGCATCTACTTTTTCACAAAGGTTGGATTGAGTGCTTATACCCCATGTTCTTGCAAGTGGACCATAATAGGATAACATCCCTTAGGATGTTCATACTGGTACACATTGCATCCTTCCTCTTCCTTTGAACTAGTGTCAGTATACCCTTTAATGGTAGTAACTTTTCGTTTGTTCTTATAAATTTCTCATCCATGATCTCTTTTCTTCTTCCTTTTTTTACCCCTACTAAGTGCTTGTTCAGTTTTTCTTCCAAAATCTTTAGGGTTGTAGCAAATTTTTCATCCACTAAATCCTAGATTTTCTCTACCTTAGCCACTATATCATTGATTGATTTCTAAATAGGTAGAGTCTTTTTCCGAATAACATGTTCCAAGGTTCCATCCTCTTGCTTGTCACATAGCCACACATCTCTCTTTTGAATTGATGGACCTCTATTATATTGTTTAGTTAATTTCTTCTTTCTCATCTCACCTTCTTCCTTTGCAACTTCATCAATTAATCTCTGGATACGAAGGATAATCATTTCTGATAACCTTCCTTGGGCGTAAACCCCAAGAGTCTTCCTAGTTTTTCTTCGCAACCCATCTACAATGTGCCTAAGTTGTTCCCTTGGTAAAAATCTGTGGCCTATGCATATGTGGAATAGTGAATAATATCTACCCATTACCACATCAAGGGTCTCATGGATCCCTTGCTTCCATCCGTAGATTTATTTTCTTAATTTTGACACTCGTGAATAGGTTTGGTGTTTGTCATTAAAGAGTTCAAGCATGGTAGTTCAACGTCTAATGGATTCAAGTTCCAATAACTTATACCAAATCTCTGGATCTTTTAGAAGTGCTCTAGGAAATAAATTCAACTTTTACTAATCACTTTCAATTTCTTGTAGGACACAGGCATCATGAAAAGCTTGAAGGTGATGTTGTGGATCAACATTATAGCCACCTTAAAATCGTGGCATATTGTTCATGTTTAGCCATGTGATTGGCTATCCCTCACATGCATGGTTGGTATGTGGATAGCTTCCTAGATGTTTATCATACTTTGGATTGTCATAAGAGGTTCATCATCGTGGTTAGGTTCATAAGCTCTATTCTAGTGGGGATCCCTTCTATGCTTGTACCTTTCTTGATCCTCTCTTCTATCCCTTTGTCTTATTTGTTTCATGTTCTTCATCTTCTATATCATAGTACCTTGAATATTAATCAAGATGGCCATGAGTCCTCCTTTCTTCCCTATCATAGTCCTGGTACTTGTATAATCTTCTGTTAGAGTCCTCCAACGATCATGATGAAGCACATGAGGTAGCAGGAGATTGATGTTGACTTGTTTTCTTTCATGACTCTTGTATGCTTCTTTGTAGGATTTGGCAAGAACCCTTGGCCTTAATTCTCGCTTATACCTTGAGTTAGTAGCCTTCCCCTTAGGTATCTTTGCTAGAGTAGAATGAAGTTGGGCTTTGAAAAGTTCCTCAAGTTTGATGATAGATGTTTTTAAAGGCTCCTCATGATTTTGGTGGTGTTTCTCTGAAATAAATGCATTAGCATCAAGTTCTTCCAAGATAATAGAAGTGTTAACCTGCTTCACTTTGCTATGTACATGTTTGATCTCCATGGCAACAACTCTTCTCATCTACTCCTTTCTGGGTTCATAGGGTCTTGTCATATGCTGAGTTACATTATACCCTTCCAATATCTTGTCCAAATGCGTTCCCCTTAGGGTAAGTTGAAGCATGTTAAGTGTTGCATGTTCTAGAGGAAAGACTATCATGTCTTGCATGTCTCTCCATCTCATTTAACTGTCCTGATGGAAGATGAAAGTGAAGTTTGGATGGTAATGATCAATTTTAGCATAAGTCATTCTTATTTGCATTGACATCCCCCATTCTTCTTCATAAATGATTCTATCATTACTTCTTCTTATCTCCTTGGCAGGTGATGGTTGATATTTCATTGAAGTCATATTATATAATTTTTTAGACATTATGTTTTAAGTGTGCTTTTCCTATAGTTATAAGGTTTGACATTTGTTTAAGATACAATGAACTTTGAGAAATCAGTTACTTAGAATACATTGACTTGTCCCTAGTAACGGTGCCAATGATGAATGGTGGAGTAATCCAACACCCAACCATACAAGATACAAGCATTCACGTGTAGCCTGATTGAATTCTATGAATAAGGTAATGTGATTATACTAGTAATTGGTTTAAGTTTGTGATCGTTGTCTTCCCACGTGAGCTAGTGAAATCTCTATGTATGGTTTAACTCACAACGAGGTGTATGATAATTGACGTTGTGTGACCCATATTACTCCTAGTGAACATAAGGTAAATGAAGTGGTTTCTAAATCTAAGTAATAGTAAATGAATCTAGCCTAGCCTAGTGTAATGGAGATTCGTTCTTGAATCCCCACACACGTCTTGGACTTATGCAATCATTACTGGGATTACCAAGTATTCTGCAATTGGGAAAACCAAGCGATAATACTACTAGGCTACCAAACGATCACACTTAATACTCAAAATAAATTGTATCCATTCCTCTTAACAATAATAAGAGTAAAGTTCATGGGACAGTAAACAGTAACTAAGAAAATAGTAATCAGTAAACTAAGTGAAAACAATAAACATTATTCTAAGTAAAGAGTAAAGAAACTAAATGGATGTTGTAATGATGCAAAGTAATCTCAATCTTTATTTTTGATCATGAAACATGTCCAAGTACATTCGACTTGAATAAAAACTCTGTTCAATCGCTTAACATCACACTACAGGCATACACTACTAACTGCTAAGTACTAAAATTAAGAAAAAAACTTATAGACTTTTGCTAAGTTGGAATAAAAACTATTGTTGGACCGTGTGCCTAAGTGTTGTATTTATAGGCCCACATGTGTCTGCAATATAAGATATCAAACATCATAGCTTATGACCTGATATCATGGATCTGATATCATAGCTTCAATATTGGATGTCCAATATTGTAGATGTGAAAAACCATGATTTATCAATACCCAATGAAGGGGCAAGGGTAGCACATCTATACACCTAATCAAATCCTAAAACTAGAAAATTATGACTGAAATAGGCGTATTGCAAGGAAGATAAGGGTTATAATGAATTAACTCTAGAAGAAAGAATTTACTTTAAAACTTGCCCTTATCACATGTTGCCAACAAAAGAACTCAATCAACTACCCACTTATGCGGCTAGAGGAAGTGCGATCTTGATGCGCAAACACAATGCCAACTTCGCACAACTCTAATTTTTGGAAATATAGTGGTTGTTTGAAGAAATAAAGGTAGGGAAGCCAACACTTCCATTCCTTTGCCTTATCAAGAAGCTATGCAATTGAATCAGAATCCTGGGATACACCAATGACATTCGTAGGAGGGCCCAAAATGCTTCATACATTGGGTTGCTTAAATTGGCACCACCAAGAAAAGACCATGGTGAGGAGTAGGAACAATAATAAGAATAAGAGCAACAATAGGAGCAACAATAGAAGCAAGTAGGGCCTAGTAGCCAACAACAAGTTCCACTACCACTGCCACAAGACTACAAACTATCAATGAGTCATCTATGATAGATTGTAGAAACAATCAGGCTGGTAAACAAGGGAGGAGGCCAATCTTTACAAAGTTATCGATAGTGCCATATGGGCCATAGGTTCAGTAGATCCAACAAGTGAACAAATCTCATTATAAGCAAAAAGATAGGGAGAATGGTCATAATAGATCTCCGAGAATGCTGCATCATTCCAAGTGGTGCTAAAGACTAGAGAACAAGCCACACTAGTGGTAATGCAACACCAAGATGTAGTAGGAGCAGCGTAGGTGATCACTGATCACATCAAAGAGTCTTTCAATGTACCTATTGTACCTCTAGCTGATCTTATAGGAACCAGAGATGCACAAATGGTAGTTGAAACCTCAATGACTCCTACTGATCATGAGGATGTGTTCAATAGACTACTACAGACTGGGCAAGTTATGACAACACATTTCAACATCCCTAGTGATGTCACTACAGTATAGTTTGAGATCATTGCTACCAAAGGAAAGCTAGTCATAAAAAAGACAATGGTAGAGCATGCTAAAAATGAAATTCTAAGATTACAAGAAGAGTTCATCACCCTGAGAGCTGAACGAAGAGATCCAACACAATTTATTACACCTAACTAGATAGAGCAGTTTAGAACTAAGTAGATAAATTATCTAATCAAGCAACATAAATAGATGGCAACAGAGAAGAAGAAAGTGGTATGGAATGCCTTAGTAGTTGAAGCTCAAATGTACACACATGTTAAGGCACTTATTGCAGTCTAAGAAGAAAATAAACAACATGTTATTAATAACATAAGGTTGACTACTATAGAGAATTAGAAAAACATTATGGAGAAAAGCATCCACTAGTTAAGGGAACAACTAGTGAGGGTGTACCAAGACATGAGCTACTTCGCAAGGGAAAATAAAATCCTATCAATGGAGGAGGTGTGCAATCCAAAAAAATTCAACCTTTAAAATAAGCATGTGGAAAAATGAGGAAAAGAAACACAAAAGGCTCAAGGAACACTTTCATGACTAGGTGGGCATGTACAAGAAAATCATTGAATAAGAGATCCAAATGGTAAAGGCTAAAATCAACTCTATATTAGCATAGAATGTTAATTGGAAATCCATCTTGGATAGTTATGCCCTTGTGCACCATGCATAAGTGAAAAATAAAGACCTATAGATCAAAGACCTAAAAGAGTAGATGGAGTTAGCTAATCTTTGTTATGCTAACTTGGCCATGTTAACAATAGGTAGGCCCAAAAGAGCTAGAATAGCAAGTAGTGGCCACATATGCTTTGTATGAAAAAGAGTTTGTGGATCGTAAAGATGCTTTACAAAAACTCCAAGTGGCAAACTCTGAACTAGAAGTAGTAAAGGTTCGCTACCAAGGGTAGAAAGATGTAGTAGCAAACCTGGCTAGAAGATTGATTGATTATCATGAGCTGCATGAAAAGGCCAAAGCATTTGAAAAGGAGAAAAGGTAGTTTGCAGCCTGGTATGTCAAGGCAAATTAGATGTTTCTATAGTGGCCATGCCCATGGGATCTACCCACTCCATCACACATTGCACAGTAAGCATGGATGGTACATGACCCATAAATAGAAGAGAAGAAACTTCAGGTGCTCCCGAATCTAGTATAAATTTCAAAAGCCTAATGACAAGGGGGAGCAGCCAATGAGAAAGCCACCACCACCTCGAATCACATAAAGCTACATTGAGCTTCGCTAGATTTTACTTTTTATTAAAGTTATCATGTCATGTGTCATTTTTTGTAAACACCACTACAGCATTTGAGTCATGTATATAGTAGTTAGTGTCATGTAAATCTACCTCCTAATTTTGTAAGGAACTCTATTCTCATTTTATTTTAACTCGAGGACCAACTTTCAGTCAATTGTGGGAGTATGATAAATTGAAATTTTTATTGGCTATGATATTAAGCATCCAATATCGGATCCCTAATATCAGGGCACAAGCTACGATGTTGAATATCCAATATCATGGACACATGCAAATATGATACTTAGGTGCAAGGTCCAATAATAGTTTTCATTCCAACCTAGCAAAATTTTGTCGATTTTTTTCCTTGATTTTAGTTCTTAGCACTTAGTGATGTATGCTTGTAGTGTGATGTTAAGTGATTATATGAAGTCTTTATTCAAGTGGAATGTACTTGGACATGTTTCATGATTGAAAATAAAGATCAAGATTACTTTTCATCATTGTAGCATCCACTTAGTTCTTTACTGTTTGCTTAGAATAATGTTTATTGTTTTTACTTAGCTTACTAATTACTGTTTACTTTCCAATGAACTTTCCTATTATTGTTGTTAAGTGGAATGGATACAATTGATTCTAGGCATTAAGTGTAATTCGTTTGGTAACCTAATAGTATTATCACTTGGTTCGCCCAGTAGTAGAATACTTGTAATCCCAATAATGATTGCATGAATCCAAGATGTGTGTAGAGAATCAAGAATGGATGTCCATTGCACTAGGCTATACTAGACTCATTGACTATTACTTGGATTTAGAAACCACTTCATTTACCTTATGGTTTTTAGGAGTAATATGGGCCAAACAACATCAATTATCATACACCTCATTGTGAGTTAACCTATATGCATAGATTTGACTAGCTCATGTGGGAAGACAACGATTGTGAACTCAAATTAATTACTAGCATATTCACATTACTTTGTCCATGAAATTTGTCTAGGGTACAAGTGAACACTTGTATTTCATATGGTTGGATGTTGGATTACTCCATCGCTCATCATGGCTTTACTGTATAGATAATTAGTTCCTTATGATTGATAATATAGAGAAATCTTCACCTTATTGGGACTACATCTTATCTAATTTGATGTGTTTTATTGGAAATTTGACAAAAATATCTACAAGTAAAATGGAAACAAAACATGAAAAACTAGAAAATATATAAAAAATTAGAGAGATAAAAAGAATGAAAGATTATTAAAGAATTAGACAATGTCAATGAATATCAAAATCTTAAATGAAAAAAGTATAAAAGGAAATGAAAATATATTAAGAAAGTAGAAAAAATACTAAGAAAGTGAAAAACTCAAAAGATACCTACATGTCCTAGTGGAAACCCCCATGACCATGGTTAAGATCAGTCAATCGAAATAGTGAACAAGTAGAGGACAATTGGATAGATTGGGTGGAATCTTTAGCTGAGTTGGGATATTTATGATGAGGTTTGACCTGTTGGATGTTTCCTATGATGAGCTTATGTGGGCTAGATGGATCATATTTATGCATGACACTCGAAGGGTAAGTTTCCTAAACAATGTAAGATCCCTCCCAAAGGGTTTTGAAACTTGGCCTTCTGCTAGATGTGATTGGGATTATAACAAAGGACCTTTTCACCTGGTTGTATCAATACTTACCTTATACAAGCATCATGCCTATGCTTGGAGTAGGTCTTATGGATCTCATTACTCGTGAGTGCTACTAGCCTATTTTCTTCTAATAGATTGAACTTCTTTAGGCACTTTCATTGGGCAAAGCTTAAGTTGAAGTCAAGTTGGTTGGTAGTAGCTAGGGATTGTAGTTTTGTCTAGATTGGTAGCATGGGTAAGTTATTTTATATTAGCTCATAGGATGAATAATTGATGGGTAACTTCCATGTTGTTCTATAAGCCCACAAAGCATCATTTAGTTTGATGCTCAAATCCTTTCTAAATTTATTAATCATCCTAGTCAATATTCTAGTTATCTCACAGTTAGTTACTTCTGCTTGACCATTGGCTTGGGGATGATATGGTGCAGTTAACTTATGGTTTACCCCAAGTTGTTACATGAGCTTTTTGAAAGTAGCACCGATAAAATGAATCCCATTATGAGAATAAGCATTCTTGGTACTCCAAATTGGTTCACCACATCATGTTGAAAAAACTTAATAGATGTTTTGGCTGTATAATCTTTGACTATTGTTGCCTCTACCCACTTGGTGTAATAATCCATGGTCACAATTATATAGCCTTTCTGATTTGACATTGTTGTGATGAGGCCCATAAAGTTAATTCTTCATATGTAAAATGACTCTAATAGTTGTATCCATTGCTACAACCCTTTATTTCTAGCTATTATTCCTTCATCTTTTTGGCACCTCTCACAAGACTGTGTAAAGGTATGGACATCTGGGAACAAGGTAGGCTAGATGTAGTGAGCCATCATCAGTTTTAATTCCATCCTACATCCTACATAATGGTCACCACATGGGCCTTTAGGTGCATCTTGTAGGATTTGTAGTTGATCACATTCAGGTATGCACCACCGGACTAACACATTTGCACAAATCTTATTTCCATGTATATTTTCACCTTGTGAAGTAGTTGCTCTTTCTGTTTCTTGATCCATTTAATAAGAAGCTCTTGTGTTGTTAGATAATTCAAATACTTAGCTTTCCATGACTTTCCTGTTGGGTCTATAGCCATTATTTTCTTAGTAAACAAACTTTTGTAAGGGAATTGGTCTGAAAATGGTCCTACATGATCGTATTAGTCCCATCTGAGTCTCAATAAGTGATCAACTACAACATTCTCCATGCCCTTCTTGTCGATAATTATTATGTCAAATTCCTACAAGATAATAAGCCATCTAATCTCCCAAATATTGACTGCTAGTTTGTTCATAAGAAAACAGATGTCATTGTGATCAATGTGGACGTAGATTGGGTACTCGAGCACATAATGTTTAAATTTTTCTAGTGCATACACCATTTTCATTAGCTCCTTTTCTATTGTGATCTAGTTAAGTTGTGCCTTGGTGATGCTTCTGATGGTGTAATGAATATAGTATGGTCTCTTTTGGTTATCTAGCTATGTCAGTACTACACCCAATGCATAGTTCGAAGCATCTTTCATGATATGAAAATGCTTGGACCAATATGAAGCTTGTAGGACTAGTGTCTCAATTAGCTTTTATTTCAAGGTTTCAAAGGTTATTTCACAATACTTAGTCCATTGAAAGGGTGCATCCTTCTTAGTTAACTCAACTAGTAGTTTTGCAATCTTTGAAAAGTTTTCTATAACCTCCTGTAGTACCTCGTAGGGTCCAAAAATGATTAAACATCCTTAATAGTTTGTGGCATTTGGGTGATATTCTATATGACTCAAACTTTGTTAGGATCCACCTCTATTCCTTTCTATGATAGTATGTTCCCTAAGACGATGCCATCCTAGACCATAAGATGCCTATTCTACCAATTGAGCTTTAGATTAGTCTCTACACATCTCTTTAATACCTTCTCTAGATGATCTAGTGCTTGCTTAAAATCCAACCCATATGTCAAAACATCATTCATAAATAGTTCAACACCATTTACTATTTATTTCTAGAAGTTGCTAAGTGAGTCTCTGGAAGGTGATGGCTGCATTGTAAATACCACAAGGCATCTACTTGTAAGCAAACGTTCCCCATGAACTAGTGAACGTTGTCTTCTCCTCGTCCTTAGGTGCAATGTGGATATGATTATATCCACTGTACTTGTCACAAAAAACTATAGTGCTCATGTCTTGCAATAGTATCTAGGACTTAGTCATCGAATGACAAAGGAAAATGATCCTTGAATGTAGTAGAGTTCAATAATCAAAAGTTGATGCACACTCTCCACTTCTCTCCTTTCTTTGGAACAATTACCAAAGTACTAACTTGTTTACTATCCATAATGAAATATATGAATCTAGCCTTTAGTAACTTTTCCAACTCTTTTTTGACTACTTCTTTAAGTTTTTGGTTTAGCCTTCTCTTTGGTTGGCGACATGGTTTTATTGCTGGATCAGTATATATTCGATGTTGACAAATTCTAGGATCAATTCCTATGATCTCATCATAAGACCATGTGAATGTTATTGGCCACTTGTTGATTACTTCCAACAACTTCTTCTTCTGCTCTTTATCAAGGTTGGCATTGATCATAATTGGCTTCTAATTATTCAAGAAAGCATATTCAAGTGCTGCTAGTAGGGCCTGTAGTTTTTGTGCTTTTGGTTTAACCTTATCTAGGATCTCTAATTGTCCCCATTCTATCTATTCTTCTTGACCTATGTGTGGATAGGGATGTCTTCTTCTCATTTGTTCCAACTTGCTAGTTTCTTTTGCGTAGGCACTTATTATTTTCATTGGTTCCATTTATCTGTTTGATTTAGTTTCACTATCTATGATCAACCACTTAATGCCTTCTTGTTAGATGATTGTTGCATACAAGAATTTTTGCACACACATTTCTTCAACACATTTGTTGCATGCTGATGAGCGGTGAAGTACCCCTACGCTCAACCATACAAATACACGAGTTTCATGCATGATTCGGTCGAATTCCAGGGACTAAGTGCTTATGAGCATTTGTGGAACAAGGATGGGTTGGTTGATCGTTGTCTTCCCAAGCTTACCTGTATGTCATGATTGTATGGTTAAGTAAGCTTGAGACATATGATTTTTATAGCTTTTATGTTTTTATGTCCTATGCTAGTAGGGAAAGAGAGAGATAACTAGGTGAGTAATTTAACTTAACTACTCATTAACTAGGCTTTAACTAATCCTAACACTAGTATCCGTTCTCACTTTCTATACACATCCTGAACCAGTGCAACACTCCTGGGATTACCAAACGGTAGTTGTTACTAAGTTACCAAGTGTTACACGCATGCTCAAAGTGATCGTACTGAGTGTATTTTCATGATTTGATTAATTGATCAAAATTAATTACTATGCTAATAACAGAAATGTAAAGTGCATAAAATAAAATAAAATAAAATAAATGCATAAGAAAATAAAATAAAA
>MNCI01031904.1:9955-90592 GCA_015680685.1 Gnetum montanum
GAAGGGGACGGCAGAAAATCAAAAGGGCAAGAGCATTTTCTGAGCAAGGAAGCACTTATCACCTTGAGCAGAGAAACAAAGAGCAACCTTTTGGCAACGGCCGACAGCACCATCCTTCAGCAAGAACAGAGCACAGTGCGCTTGAGCCTTAGCAACAAGAGAGATCATTCCTTTGGGGAAGATACGACTTTCTCCATTAGCGATTGCTGCCCTGAGCAGAACCTACTCGAAGCAAAGAAGCAGAACAGGGAGTGTGAGATCGTCTCGCCCAGTTTGCAGATTCTACCAGTCAGAAACAGTTGATCGGCAGACCTCAGAGCTTGACCATCCTTGCATCCCAGCTTTGGCCTACGAGGTAGATCGGACTTCTGTCTGGACAGTTTCCTTGTTTTTTTGTACTCATTTTTGCATCAAGTTATTGGGGGTCTCTCCCATTGTAACGTGACATACAAATCATACATTCTTTCAAAAATCGAAACATAGATCTTTGAAAATCACGTGTTTCTCTCCTCATTAGCATTTCTTCGGCGTGTTTGACGTTATCATCGTAGCGATCCATCCACATCGTTTTCCTCCCGTTTCACGATCCCTCGAATCAAATCGAAGCACGCAAAGATCCGTAATCTTCATCGTTTTACTAACCCGTAAGTCCCTGTTTGATCGACAAGACCGTTCAGGGCGCGGCGGATTTGCTTTTTCCAGCATAGCCCTCGCGCGGATCCATGGTTAAAACTGTACACGCAAAACCTCGGTCGGTATTTCCAGCTGCCGACGTTTTCTGTCGTTACAAGTTACATCATACAAGATCGTTGTAACAAAGCCTTGACGATATATCTTTCAGAAAAATAATAATAATAATTGTAATTAAATCACACACAAACTTACAACCATGTCTCTCCTACAAGACTATAATATTGCCACATAGGGAGACATGTCGATCCTTGCATACCATCTTACGGTCACAAGTACCATAGTGGGTCAACTCCTTATAAAGTAACCACATATTATAACTTGCCTCACTATGTCAACTCGAATCAAGTGTGTGAACCCCAATGGGGTAAGTATGACTAGGTCCCAATCCAACATGTAAGGATCCCAACCTTCCATTTATTAATTCTAGCCATGCTCAATTGTTTAGCTATGGGGGATATCCTCCATTCTAACATCAAAAAATTAACAAATATTTTTCTGTTTCTTTAATTTTTCAACTTTTTGTTTTCCAGTTTTTCACCTTTTAATTTATTGTTTTATCTTTTTTGTTTTTTATCTTTTATGAGTAATCTCATCCATGAATAAAACACTCATGTGGCTTGTTGGTTGAGGTGTTATTCTATGCTATCGAGTCTCGGGTGAGCAATTATTTGGATAGTGAGCCCATTACACCCACTCATCCACTCTACAAATAAGAGGGTCTGTTCAAGGGTACAGTGATATTCTTGAAATTCTTAAAAACTTAAAATTAATTTTGTGTTCATTGTACCCAAAATGAAGAAGGATGGACCAAGAGGGAATGATTAGGGTGTGACATCGAGGGGACTTGCGGATTCTCTTTGGTGACGTTTGTGGGAGTTATCATGTAACATGGTTGTACTAAGATCCTTGTAGATCTAATGAAAAATGGGAGTAAGAGTAATATAAAAGGCACTCAAAAATCCAATGCTATTCTAGGGGGTCCCATTGGAAAGACATGCACCCATGCCTAAGGGTTGGCAGCTTCTCTGGATTCAGTATTCAAAAAAAAAAGAGAAAAAGAAAAGAAGGAAGTGCCACAAAACAAAAATCACTCCTCCCTTGAATAAAATGCCAAGTGATCATATGCCTTGTTGTTATGGTACTCTCATAGTTTCTCATCATGGGATGAAACAATGTGATGTCACTACTTAGAGGAATGGACTTGGTCCTGATCTTGGAACGATGGGTTAATGACACCTTAATCATGCTTTACATGCAGGATTCATTGTGCCCTGAGTCAGTTACCTCACATCCCAATCTCTACAATCCCTTCTCCAATTCATTCCATCTCGTTGTTCATGTATTTGTGACTCGTGTCTTGTATAGCATTGAATTCATACCTCATCATGGTGGTATCAACATGTGTGTGTTCTGTTGCATCAGCATAGATTACATTTAACCCTTCTAGTGCCTACAGACATTTTAAGGTGTGGTTATGCAAGGGCATTATAGGTTGGAACCTGCTTTGGGGAGGACCCACTTGCATGACTTTTTTACTTTGTACTTGTTGCACACCGCCACATCATCTTATACCCTCTAAGTACTTCATTGCCAAATCTATTCTTTCTTCTGTCATCATTTGATCAAATGTTCCTCAAAACCAGGTCCAACATTAAACTTTTAGGGCAACTTCCTCGAAAACATCTCTAACTCTAAAATCACACTAAGTAAGGAATTCAACATTTATTAAAGGCAATGAGTAAGGTATGAAATCATTGAACTCTTTTCAAATAACCTTACTAACAATTGATCTTTGTGTGATTATAGATGGCCCCTAAAAGAAGACAACAAGGAGGACCTTCTCAAGGAGCAACTGAATGGCCTGGGGGAGGCAGAGGCCAAGGACCTCATGCAGAACATGTAGAGCAGAAGGCAATCATTCAACATCCATCATAAAGCTCCTATTACTGCATAATCTATCCAAGCAAAGGGAGGAGAGGTTAGGGCCCGAGCCTATGAAGAGGAATGGTGGCTATTTGCGGCATGGCATGTCAAGGTTAATCAAGTGTTCCTGTAGCTACTGTTTCCATGAAAAGTGCCAACTCCATCAAACATTGGACCATCAGCATGGATGGCTCATAATCCTCAAATAGAAGAAGAGAAACATCAGGTGCTTCTTCAATGTTATCAATCTCAGAGCCTGATGCACAGGACAAAGGAAAGGCATCCATGGAGGAGCCACCACTACCGAGAATCCCATGAGTTCCACAAATTTTTTTATTTTGTGTCTGTGTCCCAATTTTGTCATATCCACTGTGGCATGAATAAATTTCTAGTCAGTCAATAATCCCATACCTATCCACTGTGTATTCAATTGAGCTTGTTCCTCACTTTCTTTGACTCGAGGATGAGTTTTTACTCAATCGTTGGGGTATGATGAAGCACTATATAGTCGATGCGTCGACTAGGCTGCATATACAGGGCCCCGTATACGTGGCCGCGTTGACGCGGCCCCGTCGATGTAGCCTTTCTACATCGACGTGGCCCCGTTTACGCAACCGCCTATCCTGGTCTATAAATAAGAGGGCTTTCCGCCTCATTTAGGTAGCTTCAAGTTAGTTGTAGCAAAGCTCTTTCATTTTGTTTTCATAGGAGTTAGATTATTTTCCTAAGTGCATGCCCGCAGTGTGATGCTTGTAATTGTACGGTACCTTTATTCGAGTGTGCGCATGTGCACATGACCGGAAATAAAGATCAAGATTACTTCATCATTGCAACATTCACTTAGTTTTAATTGTTTAATTATTATTGTTAATTGTTATTATTATTTATTATTTTCTTAGTTAATATTTGTTTATTGTCATTTACTATTTCTGTTGTTAAATGCGGAATGAGTACGACTTAATCATGAGCATTTAAGTGTGACTACTTGGTAACCCAGCAGCGTACCTAGGATCTACGCTTGGTAACCCCAATAGTAGTCATGCACAAGGTCCAAGATGTGTATGGATGATTAAGGAATGGATGCTCATCGCACTTAGGCTAGCTTAGACTCATTTTCGATTTCTCATTAGTTTAATCAATATTATCTTCCATTGTCTCTAGGAGTAGCATTAATTTAGGATCACATCATACGCCTCCCTCTGGACTAAACCATACTTGACAAAGCAAATACTAGTCCAGGTGGGAAGACAGCGAACTACAATCAACGTGTAACTATCTAGATACCACAACTAGCCTATCCACAGAGTTTGACCAGATCGTGCGTGAATGCTCGTATTCGTATGGTTGGGCATAGGGGTACCTCACCACTCATCACCTTTCTTACATTTCTTCTTTCTACTTAATGAGGGTCGTGTGAAGGTCCTAGTTGTAGTGCCCTCTTCTACAATACATTTAAGAGCCACCCACCAACTATGTGCTATCATAGTGGCTACGTACCTTTGGAAGTTTGGAGCAAAGATGTCTATGTATTTATCAAAATTATCCTTTAATTGATCAACCACTACACTCTTGATTATTGGGCTTTTGGTAAATACACCCACTATGGTCTGAGCCATTACAAAGGATTGATCATTCTTGATTAAATCTTGCTCACTAACCTTGTATATATAAGATATTGATAAAAAAAATAAGCTAAGGAAGGATGAGTAAACCAAATAAACTAAAATATGACAAAATATCACAACTATACTTACCCCTCCAAATGATACACTATGTTAGAAGGATTCTAGAATAGTGTGTGGGCTTGGTGAGCCATCATTAGAGTATTCTTAGCATTCTACTAAGAGAACTTTGGCATGTTCTAGATTTGGGATAGCTGGTAGGTCTTCCTAGTACCTTTACTATCCAACACTTCCCCTTATGCGTAGGTCTCAAGATCATCCATTATGAACTTGACAATCATATTGGAAGATTGAGATAGCAGGGTCTTCACAATGGCACTAGCCATGTAAGTAAACAAGTGTGACCACATCATCACATTGAAGTTTTGCAAGAGGTAGGCCAAGAACTCTCTTCCCCTTGGCTAGAACCACAAGGAACCTCGCTCCAAAACTAGGTTAGTGGATGGAGTGTTTGGTTTAGACTAGTGGATACAGCAGAGTATCCCCACCAACTCAACCATCATCAATATGGACTTAAGGAAGGCCTTGCATGGATAAAACTGCAACACAAACTATTAAGACCATTATCAATGTTTTTAACAGTTAGAGCAAAAACAACAAAACTAGGAACAACCATAAAAATAAACATCAAGCAACTAATTAGCCTATAGCAAGTACAATAACAAACATACATCGATGAATTTCACAGGAATTTTGATAAACATCCTAGTTAATGGTGAAACTAGCCATAGTAAAAACTCTAGGAATGCTAGTTCAAAATTCTCCAAAAAATCAAAATCAGCATTCAAACAGCCTAAGAGGACCTTAAAAATGATAACTCAATTACAAAAAAATCCACATTATCATTCCACACTTTAAAAAAATTCAAAAAATCATGCAAAATTTTAACAATGTTTAAACAAAATTCACTATTCCACACTAAAACTAAAGAAAATAGCCATAGGAAATCACTAATAAGAAATATTAAAAACTTTCTAACATTGGTGAAACTGATTCTAAACCATTCTTAACATCCCTAAGTATCCCCAAGAACATGAGGTGTTTGTGGAAAAGATCATCTAATATACCAATGTTGCCCATCTTCACAGGGGTAAAACCATAGAAGCCAAAAACCTTGTTTTATGGAAGCTTACCATAAAAATCATAAAAAATCAACCACATAACCAAATTCAGTGATTCCATAGCCATTTTAATCCTTAAATCATAAATTAAACATCCAAAAATAGAAAACATGAAAATTATTAGTTTCTACTATAGAAAATGCTACCAAATTGGCATGAACTTGGTCGTAATGGTAAAACCTGAATTTGCGTGAGTTTAGTGAAAAATTTACCAAAAATTAATTATACACCTAAATTTAGTGATTCTAGGACTAGAATATTTAAAAAAATAAATAAAAATCCATAACTTGAAAACATATAAATTCTTAGCCATTTTTGTAGAAAAAATTCATGCAATGGCATGAAAAACTAAAAAGAGGCATGGAATTACACCTACACTAGTTAACAAAAACATTCACCTAGAATTAACTATAATCCCAAATTACATGATTCCATAGCCATTTTAAACCTTAAACCTTAAATTCAAAACTAATGACTTCAAAAATTTAAAATTCCTAGACATTTTCTTTAGAAAAAGCATAGAAGTGGTGTTTTTTTTAGGGAAAATAGCTAAATTTCATGAAATTAAGTAAAATAAAATTTTACAACCTTACATAAATCAAACTTAACACTAAACCAACTCTAAAAACACATAATCCCCACCTAGAAAAATAGTGTAGGATTTTCTCAAAATTTAATTTTAGATAGCACATCAACCTAGATCTAAGAAAACACCTAGTTTCTAGACTAGGAAAACAACAAAAACACTCAAAAAGCATATAAAAATGGCCAAGAATAGTGCACATGGGGGTGCTTGCAGTAAATCCTCATCTAATGATGGACAATGGTAGATGGGAGAGGCCCTTGGCTATTGCATTAGTATCTTCTAGGATAGGGTTCTACTGGTGCTGGCCTTCCTCTTCATGGTGATGGATGGTAGTATGGAAAAACCTTCAAAAACCTTTGGAATCTTCAAAAATATTTGTGGTAGAGTTATTCTTGGTGGAACCTTGATCAACAATGCTAGGGAGTTCTGGGGTTTATGCTCAAAATATCTACTAGGGCTTTGAACTAGTGCATTGCTAGGGAGAATACTGATTTGTGTAAGTGATTTTTGGCAAAAAAACAACAAGAAAAATCAATCTTTAACCTAGGCATCCCCTTTGAAACCCCCATTGCAAAATTCATGCATTGAACTCATGGTTCACTGATAGTTCAAAATGGGAAAATTTCTAACAATATTTGGATGATGGGAGTTTCAAAAAATCAAATTGAAATTTGAATTTGAATGTGCCCCACTAGGTGTCTCCCAAGAAGAATGGGTTTAAGGCCTAAGAAATCCACCTACACTAGGGTTTAACTCCCTTGAAATTGTAAAAAACATTTTTTTTAAGTTGAAGCAGCCCTCATCCTTGCTAGGTAGTGTGGATCCAGCATGGGTCATAGCATCCCATACCTAAAACAATGAAACCTTAACACCCCATTCCACATTTAGTAGTTGGATGTTGACATTAGTAAACACCAAGCCCCAACAGATGCTAGAACCCTTCACCACCTTACCACTTTGGGCAAACATGCTAAGCAAGGGTTCGTCCATGCTAGCTAGCATTTCTCAAGGAGGTATAACATGTACAAAAATTAATCAACCCATAATTTGATCTCAAATTGAACTCATAAAACCTGAAACCCCATTAGAAGCCCCTAGTAGCTTTGAAACCTTGCCAAACCCAATCAAAAATGTCAAAAAGACCATGGATTTTATTGGAGCCACACTAGGGAACACCCCATCCACACTAGCTAGTGTGGACCTAGTGTGGTTGGATGGGGTGTAACCACAAAATACCAAAATTAACCTCCCAATTGACATAGTTTGGCCTTAACACCTCTCTTTAGTCTTTAGTAGTTGAAAATTGACAAAATACAAGTTAAAATTAATTTCAAACTCCATCCTCACACTAGGGAAATCCCCACCCATGCTAGATAGCATGGGTCTAGCATGGGTGCCCTGGGGATGATCCATAAAAACTAATTAACATACTAAAATAGCCTTAAGTTACATCCCTATTATCTTTAAACCCTAATAGAGCATCTAGGAGCCATCAAATGCTGAAGAATAAGACAAAAATCGTAAAAAGCTAACATCCCCCTCCATCCATGCTAAATCCATGATAGCCAGCATGGCTCAAGGGGGATGACTGCAAGAGTACCAAAATGCCTTCAAATTTTTTAATTTTGATGCCAAATCCTAGCCATCGACATCTGCAACCCTAGGAGCTCGAATGCCTAGTTGAGTTGATGTTAGAACCTATTAGAACTTGATATTTCAAGGTAGCCATGCTAGGGAAGGCTAGACTCACATTAGTTAGTATGGCTCTAGCATGGGTAAGATTGTTTGCTACTTTTGTTAGTACTTAAACATACCAAAAAGCCTAAAAATTAGCCTAGCAAAGCCTAGGATCCCAAGCCCTTGAACTAATGGTAGATTAACCTAGTTTCAACTATGAAAGCTTATCATACTTCCTCACCCATGCTAAAGTAATGCTACCCAACATGGCTATGGGGGTATAACCTTGACAAAGCTTAAATAACCATAAAAAATGGTTACTTTTAAGCCTAAACCTCAAACATCATTGATAGCAAACCTAGAAGCCTAGAACTTGGTCAACTTACCTTTGAAACTATCCAAGAAATAAAAAGCAAATGTATCCATGCTGAGGGGTGTTGGAGCAATGCTAGCTAGTGTGGCCTTAGCATGGGTAAGGTACCCAACAAGGTTTCACCCACATAACCTCATCAAATGGCCTTAAAACTTGACTATGTGAACATACAACTACAAACCCTAAATACAGCTGTAATTTGATCTTGCAATCACCTAGACTAGCCTATCCATGTTGAAGCCCCCCAATCCATGTTGGCCAACATGGATTTGGTGGGTAAGACCTTAAAACCTACTTTTATTACGAATTTTGACCTTCAAAATGATCAATTTTGACCATTGTGACCCTTCACGACCCTGGGAAGTCAATAGAATACCAATTTTGATCCTTTGAAATGCATAAATTTAGTTCTCCTTTGTAGTCATGCTAGGGCCATGCTAGTCAATGTTACTCCAACATG
Source organism: Gnetum montanum (assembly GCA_015680685.1). Lineage (NCBI taxonomy): Eukaryota > Viridiplantae > Streptophyta > Gnetopsida > Gnetales > Gnetaceae > Gnetum > Gnetum montanum. Next base: position 18,471 of record MNCI01031904.1, read on the forward strand.
GATGGTAGTTCCAGGTCTCATGCGTGACTTCTAGAGGTTTTAAACAATACTAGAATTAACCAATTTTCTTCCCCAACACACTTCGCTAACCATAAAAATCCTCGGGATTTCAAAATTGATTAAAATCAACCTAGAAAATAACATGACCATCCTATCCATGTTGTGGATCATCCCACCCACATTGGCTAGCATAGCTCTAGTGTGGGTCTAGCATGGGTGCCCAGAAAGACCTTATTTCTAAGCTAAAATAGCCTCAAAATAGTCTTCATGGGTATCCAAACTCACTCGTCAACTTTGTAGTACCTTACCATGGTCCACTAAGGCCTAAAACTAGCAAAAAAGTAACCTTAGTTGATCATGTTTGATTGTAGTTTTCATACTTTCATTATGCTTCAACTTTTTTTTTGACCTTGTTTAAACATTATTTGATCTTATGTGGCCTTTGTTCCATCTTATTTATTTTCACCTACCTCTTATAGCTTTGGTTAACCTTGTTTGCATCTTGTTTGGCCTTGAAATAGCTTATTTTTACATAGTTACTAAAATATTTTATATCACTTTGGCATTATTTACTCATTTTTACCCAAGTGTCACTTAATGTGCTTATGGTTGACATGCAAGATTGGAATATGAGTGCCTAGGGGAAAATCAGTTTGCCTTTAAGCTTAAGTGGGCCTCATGGTTATGTTGAATGGTGCATTAATCCTAACTACCTAGATCTTGAGCTTGAGAGTCTTTTCAACCGCATAGCTTCTATAGAAAAATTTTTGGAGTGGCCTAAAAACTAGTCAAAACCCTTGACTTAAAGGTTAGCAACATTACTGAAGACTCTCTGGTTGAGGTTCCTATCATGAAAACACTTAAACTAAGTTCCTCACTGAAACCTTAATAAGCTCAAGACATCATCAAGGTCCTATGAGATAACATTAAGGCATTTTCCTAGCCATATGAAGATATGCCAGGTCTTAACCCATGCTTAGTAAAACACAACATCATACTTGATCCTAGCTTTAGGCCAGTTAAGCAAAAGGTTTGTAAGATTAGACCTGATTTGGCCTTGGTAATTTAGGATGAAATCACAAAACTATACCAAGATAGTTTTATTAGAGTTATTGATTACATAGAATGGGTATTCAACATAGTAGTAGTCCCTAAGAAAAATGGGAGTATACATATTTGCATCAATTTCCAATACCTAAGTAAGGAAACTATCAAAGATGATTTCCCTTTGCCTAGTATTGATTAACTTACCGATACTATGGCTAGACATGTCTTATTATCCTTTATACATGGGTTATCGAGATACAACCAGATTAGGATTAACCCAGAACATCAACTTAGTACAACCTTCATGACCCCTTAGGTTAACTTTTGTTACACTATGATGTCCTTTGGCCTAAAGAACGTAGGAGTAACCTACCAAAGAACCATGATGTATATCTTTAGTGACTATATGCTAGGCTTGCTTAATGATTACATAGATGATATAGTCATTAAGTCCAAACTGGTAGATAACGATGCGCATGACCTTAAGAAGTGTGTCTTTGGTGTTAAAATTGGTAAGATGCTTGGCTTTGTAGTATCTAAAGTGGGAATACATGTCTATAATGATAAGGTTAAGGCCATATCCAACTTGGCCACACCGACGAACCTTAAGGAGCTTTGGGGATTGTAAGATAGTTTACAATTTATCCATAGGTTTATTACTGGGCTTACAATTAAGTTACAACCCATGCAACACTTGCTTAAGAAAGGAGTTTACTATGAGTGGATGACTCAATGCCAAGAAGCCTTTGAAAACCTTAAGCAAGAGTTGGCACAACTACTGATGGTCTATCCTATACAAGAGGATAAACCTTTTTACATCTACCTTGTTATCTTTGACATGTCTATTACCTGTGTACTAGTTAAGATGATGGAGTGGAGTTACCTGTATACTAGTTAAGCCATGCATTAGTTACCCATGCAACTTGATACACCAAAGTAGAGAAGTATTGTCTAGCCTTAGTCTTCTCCTTGAAGAAGTGGAGACTCTACCTCTTTAGGAGCAAGGTTAATGTTATTTGCAAAGACAACATACTTAGAGCCATCATGACCAATATAATTGAAAGTCATCATATAGCCCATTGAAAAGCCATAACAATAGAGTTTTCTTATATTACATCTCTCATGCCTCAAAAAAAGGTCAAGTTATAGCTACACAACTCACTATCTCACTAGTATAAGACCATGCAACCATACACCCTAAATTTCTAGATGAACACATCAACATTATTAGCAATGTACCTAAGGGCTATGAGGTGGTCATGCACTTTGATGGAGCTTTGATTGCCCATGGGACCAATGCTACTACTATCATAACATTTCCATTTGGTGAAATCTAATCCTTCACTTATGGTTTTGACTAAGGAATAAAATGCTTAATGATCAAAGGTGTTTCACAACTTGTGGTTAACCAAGTAATTGAGGTTTATGCATGTAAAGCCAAATATTTGCAACCTTACTGTGATTGAGGAAAGAAATTGATGCAAAAATTTATAGACATCGATATTGAACATGTACCCTAAAACAAGAACATCATAGCTAATGCCATTGTAATGCTAGCCCTCATCATGACACCAGATGTGTTTAGCAAGTTATCTTCCTTAACTGTGAATTGTGCTATTTCCATCATGCAAGATATTGAAGATGACTCCATTGCCATAGTTCATACTACTCTTGCAAAGGAGTGATATGACAATATCAAGTTTTACCTTATGCATGATGAACCTTCACAAGGCCTGACTATTGCTTAGAAGGATGTTGTACATAAATGATCAAAACAGTATGTCATCATAGGTGATAACACATTATGTTGATGATCCTATAATGGAATATTTTTAGTATGCTTGGGTAAGGCTGAAGCCCACACAGTCCTAGAGCAGGTTCACAAGGATGTATGTGGGGGGGCATATAGGACCTAAATCCATGACTGCCAAGATCAAAAAATTAGACTATTACTAGCCTTATATGGAAAATGACTACCTGTAGAAGGTTAAAACTTGTGACACTTGTCAAGGAATAGTAACCTGATCCATGTGCCTCCAACTAAGTTACACATCACTCAAATCACTTGGCCATTCCAATAGTGGATGTTGGATATCATTAGATCTATAATGCCTAAATCTTTTGTAGGACATAGCTTTATCATCATTGCAACCAAATACTTTACAAAGTGGATTGAAGCTATTCCTATAAGGAAGATAACATCTCAACAAGTTTGTAGATTCATACTGGATAACATAGTAGCTCATTTTAGTATCCCTATGACCATAGTCATAGATAATGGACCATAATTTAGCAACCAAGAAATGAAAAACTTTTGTCACAACCTAGACATTAAGCATTCGTTCTCGTCACCATATTACCCTTAAGCCAATGGGCAAGCCAAAGCAAGCAATAAGGCCATCATACACTTGCTCAAGAAGATGTAGAATAATAGCAAACACAAGTGGCATGAGTGGCTTGTCCATCCACTTTGGGCCTATTAAACCACATTCCAAATTGTAATTGGTGACACCCCATATAGCCTAGTTTATGGTTCTGAATTGCAAGTGCCATTGCTTCAAGTACCCATATTAGACTCCATCAATGATGAATAGAATAAGGAGTTCTGCACCATGAATATAGACCCAATGGAAGAGCAATGGGTACAAGCACTTGCTCACACTAAGTGATACCAAGAGAGGCAGAAATGACAACATCGCCATGACCTCAAGAAGTGCAAGATCAAGGAAGGAGAGTTGGTCCTTAAATTTTTTTATAAGCATGTAGACAAATTCGTAGTCAACTGGGAAGGGTCTTGCTTAGTCACTAAGACCTACAACAACGGGGCCTTCAGGATAGTAGAAATGGATGGAAATGAGTTTGCCAATATAGTTAATCATTCCTACCTAAAGTCCTACTACATATAGCTCATGAGAACCAATAGTTAACAACAATAATATTTGCAACTAATGAAAAGTGAGCTTACATGACCACCTTTTTTTTGCACAATAGATGAACTATCAACCTTTGTAACATATGTGACCTATGGTAACCTAGTTTGCTAATCATTTTATATGGCCTTACACATTATCATGTAACACGATGTTTTTTTTATCTTGTTTCTTGTTCTCTTGGAGTTGTGCTTGCAAGATGAAGTCTAGAGTCATAGCAAAGGTGCAACTCATTACGGTAGCAAGTCACCACTTGACCTCAATGTGTAAGATTCAATGAGTTTGTCCTACTATGTCAAGAGTACTTATGCCACTTCCCTCCTATTACCATTATTGTAAGCCCAACCCCATAGCCTAATTATAATATTCCTAACCCTTAAGTGATAATGATGACATATGTCTAACACTCATGCACTATGGTCATTTGACATCTCATTTTTCATGCTCCACCATCAAGTCCATTGAATGTAACACATCTCATTCAATGGGAAAACCAAATAAAATCTAGCCTTGATAATGAAACCCAGTGAAAGTTTCACCCCAAAAAAAGGAAGGGTGGGAAACAAATTACCAAGAAGCTGAAAGACCAATGAAGACCAAAAGATAAACTGGTGGCTCTAAACATGCAAAGGAAGAAGCCTAATTGCCAAAGAAACCTTGAAGTGAGGTATTGGTTCCTCAAATGCATTGCTGAGTGACCAACACTTCAAAACATGAAGTGCAAAGATTTCATTGATCATTCAACATGTCAATGCCATATTGTAGCCATGACATCAACATTTGAACCTCATTGTTAACCCTATGATCCTTTTCTTATAGCCAAATTGAAGTGCATCCTTTGCACCCTAGGCACCATTTGTACATACTCTGAACTCTCTTTATTTTCAATATTTACTATAATAAAGTTTACAGTTCAATTTGTTGTGAAAATTAGCATTATTATGTAATTATTTTGTGCATTTTATTTTTATTACCCCTTTTCATACTCTTTAAGTCCTTGGGTGATCAGAAAGATCATCTAGGGCATCTTGAATCCTATTTTTTGAAGGTCCTTGGGATTCGAGGTTAAATTTGTTCCACTTGGGATCTTCAGTTTTCCAACAATTGAATTTTCTAGTTACTATAGATGCAACAGTGGATTGGTGTTTATAGGGAAGACTAGGACCTACTATGTCATATATACGATGACGTAAGTAGAGCTACAACATTGTAGATACGATTTCGCATTATTGACTTATAATGATTTTATCACCCACTATATCCATCTAGAAAGTTGTAATAGTGGTGTCTTGCTATGGTGTCCAAAACTTAGTCAACAAATGGTAGAGGGAAATGGCTATTGAAAGTTGCCATGTTCAGTAGTCTAAAATCAATGCAAACCCTTCACTTGCATATTTCCTTGGTACAATGGATAATGAGCTAACCCATTTGTTGTCTACTATTGAATGTTTTCAATATTTTTTCTAACTCTTATTTAAAAACTTCCTTAAGCTTTGGGTTCAACCTTCTTTGAGGTTGGTAGTATGATTTGATAGCTAGATTTGTATAGATTTGATGTCAAAAGATGTATAGATTAATTCTAGTGATCTCATCATAGGACCATGCAAATGTAGTTGGCCATTTATTTACCACTTCTAGCAATTTTCTCTTTTATTCCTTGTCAAGTTTAACACTTATAATTACTAGTTTCTTATCATTTAGAAAAGCATATTCAAGTGTATCAGGTAGGTATTTTAGTTCTAAAGGTTTTGGTTCATATGTCTTTGTTATCTCTAATATTTTCCATTCAATATCTTCCTCTTTATGTGATTTGATGTAAGGAGGTTGTCCTTTTTGCTATTCTAACTTATCAATTTCTTCCATGTAGGCACTTGTGATTTTGTTTATCGATTCCATGCACATATTAAATTTGATTTCTCCCTCAATTATCAACCACGAAGTGACTTCTTGTTGAGTCACTACTGAATATAGAAACTTTTGTACATACATGTCTTCTATACATCCATTGCATGTTGTGATGACATTTTCTTTTATGGCCCAAATTTTCTAGACATAATTGTATCCATTATTACTTTATGTAATACATGGAACTCTGTGGCTCTGAATAATTTGAGCTTCATCTTCCTTGGATATTTCTAAGGACAATTCTGTGATCCCAAGCTTAGCATCTACAATGCTAAGCCATGCTCTTTCCATAATTATGAGGAATTCCCTTTTGTTCTTTTCCACATGGATGACTAAAAATTTAGTTGGATAGGACCAACAACTAATGGTAGTTATAACATCTTTTACTTATCCAAGTGGAATAGCAATGGATTAGTTTGCAAGCTCTAATTTAATGTTGCTCTTCTTAAGTAGGGGTAGATTCTAGGCCTTGTATATGTCTTTTGAAATTAAGTTTACTCCTCACTCGTAATCTAAGAGAGCTTTGCATGGTTTACATCTTGCTATTTGAAGGTAAACTAAGGGGCTTCCACGATTTGTTCTCTTCTTGGAAAGTACTCCTACTTTAATCTAGTGCATAATTTTTTCTTTAAGCATGACAATTGTGACATTATTATCTATAGGTACTTGAAGCATAGTATTCCTTGGATGAGTATGTGTGGATGGGATAGAGTTAGGTGAAGTTCCCATCCTTTGAATTTTTTTGGACTTCTCCTAAAAAATGATGTTTCCTAAACCTTGGTTTATTTCTTATTGCATCCCCTTGTGTAGTTACTACCCTAGTAGCACTATGTTGTTGTTGTTGTGTTGCAAACTCTCCTTGCATGACTAGTGATGGTATAGGTGGTAGGAAGTTAGAAGTTAGAAGTAAAGAACTAGCTATTGGTTGAGACTAGTAAGAATTTGGATCCATTCATGAAGTAGTAAATCAATGATATTTTGGTGGATAGTAGTGAGAGGAACCATGGATTGAAGTATTCCCTCAAGAGATTGGATGTTAAACATAGTATCCATAAGGATCAAGTTATTGATATGGATACTGTTTCCTTGATGGTGGCATTTTCCTTGCTTGTGGTTATTGCCACTGTTGCTGAAAATGTTCCTGTAGTTGAGAATATGTCCTACTTTGATAGTAAATTTTCTAATAGGACTATCTAAAATTACCTTGTGGATAAGATAATCTTTTGGGTATCTATTTCTTGATGAATTTCTTATTAAGTACATATGCCCAAGACTCCTGTAATTGGGCCATAACAAGGCAACATCCCTTGGGATGTTCATACTAGCATACTTTGCATCCTTAATCATATTTTGAACTAGAGTTCATGATTTTCTCTACTACATTAGATTTTTCTTTATTTCTATACTATTCTTGCCTATTGTCTCTTCTTTTTTTCTTGTCTTTACTTTAGTTTAGGGCTTATTCAGTTTTCTCTTCTACTATCTTCAATGTTGTAGAAAATTTATCATCTATAGAATTCCACATTTTTTTACCTTAGTTGTAATATCATTAACTAATTTCTAATTAGGTAGAGTCTGCTATTGAATATATCTTCTAAATTTTCCTCTTCTTGTGATTCATATATGCTTATATACCTTTTTTTGGTGGTGGAATCTCTATTGTATTCTTTAGATGATTTTCTTTTTCTTAACTCTCCTTCTTCTTTTGCCACTTAGCCAATGAGTCTTTGAATATGATGACCTATCATCTCAGATAACCTATCTTGGGTATATACCCCAAGGGTTTCTCTTGTCTTAATTTGTAGCCCATCCACAATGCATTGTAGGTTCTCCTTTTGAAAAAATCCATGGCCTAGGCACCTATGTAAATAGTAAATAGTATTTTTCCATTACTGCATCAAGGGATTCATATCTCCCTTGAATAAAAGCTTGAATTTATTTCCTCAAATTAAATAATCTAGAATAGGTCTAATATTTGTCATTTAGGAGTTCTAACATAGTACTCCATCTTGGAATTGATTCTAGTTCTAATGATCTATACTAGCTCTCTGCTTCCTTTATGAGTGTTTTGGGAAATAACTTGAGTTTTTGCCAATCATTTTCAATGTTTTACAGTGCATAGGCATAATGGAAGGCTTGGACATGGTGTTATGGATTTACATTGTATCTACCTTCAAATTTGAGAATATTATTCATGTCTAGTCACTTGATGCAACTATCCATTATGTGTCTGGTAGGAATATACATTGCTTCTCTAATATTAATCATATTATGAGTGGCCAATAGGGGTTCTTCACAATCTTTGGATTTGTAAAATTTTTTGTATTGGCGAGTCCTCCTATGTTCATAATGCTCTCTCTCTTCATATTTGACCCTTTCTCTTCGTCTCTCATGGTCATCTTCTTCTTCATCAGGATGTCTTCTATGATGCTCATGTCTCTCAGGATCCCTTCATCTCTTCCTATCATGATCTCTTATTCTTCTTTCTCTCTTGTCATAATCTCTAAAGGAGTGTGAGAAGGAAGAGGAAGAATTTAGAGAATGATGTTAGACAATTCTCCTTTTATGACTCCTTGATTTCTAGCCATGAACTATGCCCAAGAATAATTCACTTGAAAAATGATTTCGTACAATATCTTAACATTACAATATAGGCATTCACTATATCACTAAGTGTAAATCAAGAAAATAAACTATAACAATTTTCCTAAGCCTTAGACAAAAAGTTCATTTGACATGATGGTGGGTTAGTATTTATAGTAGAGATCAAGACCACTACATTGTATATACAATGATGTAAGCATAGCTATGATATTGTAGATATGATATCACATCATTGAATTTTAATGATTTTATTACTAATGTCTTTGAAAGGGATGTAACATACTTCTCTCTTTGAGAATCTTCCTCTGACAAGATCTCAGGATGAGTTGCACACATCTCAGTCTCCACCTTTTGGTAATCTCTTCTGCACTCACTACTGCTCATGTGAAAAGGAAATGAGTAGACTTTGTCAATAAGTCAACAACTACTAATACAACATCATGATCACTGTGAGCCCACATACGATTAATAATGAAATCCATATCAATAACATCCCATTTCCACTAAGGAATATCATGGAAGTGCAAATATCCCCTAGGTCTTTGATGTTCTATCTTCACTGGCTGGTAAATCAAACATCGAGAGACATACTCCCATACATTCCTCTTCATACCAGGCCACCAATACATTCTTTGTAAATCTTGGTACATATTTTGACTACTTGGATGCATCTACTATCTACTCATGTGGGCCTCATCCATCAACTAAAATACATACTTGACCATCCCTCCATAATACACCATGACTATCCAAAAAGAATGATCCATCAAAATTAATCTGCTACATCAACTCTTAACATCATGGACCATCTTGCAATTGTTCTTGAATTTTCTCTTGCAAATATGATTGGATAGTTAAGCTCTTAAGCTTACTTATGACCCTACTCAATGCATCAGCTACTTTATTAGACTTACTAGGCCTATATCTAACAGTGAAATCAAAATCAACAAGCAACTCCATCCATCTACATTGTCGCAAGTTTAACTATGGTAGACTCATAGAGTATTGGAGGCTCTTATGATCAATTCAAATAGTAACCTACTCCTCATATAGATAATGTAGCCAAATATTCAATGCGAATATCATAGCACCCAACTCTAGATCATGCATGGAATATCTAATTTCATGTAACCTCAACTAATCAAATGCATAAGCCACAACCTATTTATCTTGCATCAACATACAACTAAATCCATCTCTCAAAGCATTGGTACTCACATCATATAGATGTTTTTGTGTATGATATACTAACACTATAGTAGTTACCAAACTGTGCTTCAACTCCTTAAATGCATCCTGACAAGCTAAGCTCCAAACAAAGCTATTTTTCTTCCTAAACAGTCAAGTCAAAGGACATGCTATTTCAAAAAAATATTTCACAAACCTATGGTAATAACCTACTAACCTCAAGAAGTTCCACACCTCTACTACTGATTATGGTACATGCCAATCATAAATAACTTCAATCTTTGTAGGATTAATAGAGATACCAACTCTTGATACCACATGTCCCAAAAACTGGATCTCTAATTATTAAAATGAACACTTGGATGGCTAAGAATATAGTTGGTACTCCCTCAAAGTCTATAATATCATCTGCAAGTGCTCTCCATGCAATTTCTCATTAGGAGAATGCACTAAGATATCATCTATAAATATAATCATAAACTAATCTAAATATGGTTACATCAAACTATTCATGAGGTGCATGAAAACTACTAGTACATTTTTCAATCCAAATGGAAGCATGAGAAACTTATAATGATCATATCAAGTTTTGAATGTTGTCTTTGATACATATTACTCATGAACATACTACTTTGATGATACCCAAACTTGAGATTAATATTTGAGAATACATGAGCTCCGTAAAGTTGATCAAATAATTCATAAATGTGTAGTAGAGGATATTTATTTTTCATTGTCACCTGGTTTAACTACCTTTAATCTATGCAAAACTACAAACTTCCATCTTTCTTTTTAACAAAAACCACTAGTGTACCCCATGGTGATATACTAAGCTAAATGAGACCTTTGTCTAGAAATTCCTGCAGCTGGATCTTTAGCTTTACTAACTCTATTGGAGACATCCTATGTGCAGCCTTTGAAATAGGTTGTGTACCAAGTTTAAGTTTGATTTCAAACTTTAACTGGAATAAAATTAGGAAACTCATAGACAATAAGGATTTGATTTATCTCTACCATGTTTGTTTTATACACTGTGACCATAGAGCATCCATGTCCCTTTCATAGCATCCTACAGTACATTTGAAAGGACCTTAGATGATTTTGTACCTCAATAAAAGTACCACAAGATGATTATAATCATAAGAGCTTTTGTCGACAGTTCAAATCACTAATCCATTACATACCTTTCAATTCTACCAACATACCTATACACACCTGATTAACTTAAGTCTCATGATCCCTAGTAAAAGATATTATCAATTTAGGAGAAAGAGAATGAAATGTAAAAACTACATGATGTGCAACACTAGGATCTATGAAAGAATGGCTAGCATCTAAATCAAACAAAGTCAATACATCAAAGTCCAAAAATCATACCTTTCATCTCCATCACTATGTTTGGATGCATATCTAATGGCCAATCCATTAGGATGTATACCCATCCTTAGATGCTCTAGTTTACTCATCTTGGCTAAGCAATAGATGTTCTGTGTCCATCCTAAACTAGTATTCATTGTCCTTAGCCCCTGCCTCCTCCACTACTACTTGCCAACTTTAGGCACTTCCTAGCCTTATGTCCTAGTTGCCCACATGCAAAATAAACCTAGTTTTCCTTTGTAAATGACCAAGCAACCCACATCTATAACAAACAATAGATCCATAACTAGCTCTAATAGTAGGACCATAAGTTGGTATTGGATAGTCATCCCCATATCCACGAGCTTGCTTAAAAGGGCCAAGCCTACCTCTAGATGTCGATCCTCTCTTGTCCTCCTACTACCTCTCTCTACAAGTTGCATCCTCCTACTTGCTCTTTGCTAGATCCATAGCAACTACTTTAGCCTCATCATACAATGTCAATCTAAGGGGTAATATGTAGTCTTTCAAAGTGGTTCTTAAACCTCTAACACATTCTTTTGTTCATGCCTAAGCATTTGTGTGCATATGTAGTACATAGCTACTAAGCTCTAAGAAACGAGCATCATACTTTGTCATAGACCAACTTTTTTGATCTTAACAAATGGTAGGAATCCTTCTTCTTGGCCTAGGCATTTTGCGTAGATACATAATGAGCTTTGAAAGATGTCAGATAATCATCCTATGCTACCTCTTGACCAATCCTTCCCTTGGCCTACTCCTTAGCTATACACCAATGCTAAGAAATGCTAATCAATTGATATATTTCCAACTAAGTTTGTTGAACCAATGAGTAGCTCATTAAATAAAAAGCCATTTGCAACTCCTCCAACCACTCTATAGCTGTAGTAGGATCCTCATTACCATCAAATTTAGGAGGTTTTAACTTCGAAAATTTCTCTACTAGTTCCCTACTAATAGGTTACCGGTTTGAGTCTCCTAACCCTTCACTACCACTACCACTTTTCACCATCCTAACAATGAGAATGGAAGCATCACTAGTTACAACATGTTGTTATAGAATCTATAACAACTATTGAACAACATTTGTCTATCTACATGTAAGACCGCTGCTAGATGCCTTAGGAGGCTATAACTGTCTAACATTAGACCCTTTTACCCTATAGGCCCCACTAGCATCACGACCACATCTACTATACATGTATATCATCTAAAATCACAAATTAGTGAATACCACAAACATCATACAACATTGGAGTGAACTAGCTCTGATACCACTATGTAACATCCTATCCTACTACACCTAGCTAGGATGAAGTGATGCCTAGGATCATTAATAATAATAATACAATGAAAGCATGACAAACTATGAAACTAGTGATGCATGAAAATATATTAAGAATAAACCACTTGATATATATATCTCTCACACATTAGACTATACAAAAATCCATGCCGAACCAAAGACCAAGCATGTATATTAATTCATAAAATTGCATGTCTCTACATAAATAAAAAAATTGTACTACTCTCATAGGATACAAAAATACATAACCACATCTACATAAGGATACTATGAGGGTCATAAAAATATAAACAATTCACAATATTGTACATTGAAATATACATCAACCAATCCCCAAAGATTTCTCTCTTGTCTGATCTCTCTTAGTGCCTACACCCCTATAGCTTCCAACTATAACTAAATAAAATTAGTATAGAGCTACGTAGGTAGCCTTTACACTTCCCCTACTAGATGATCAACAAGTGCTACACTAGATGAGAGGAATAAAGTTCAAAGCAACCCGCATCAATAATTATTCTTGCACATGCTCTAAGCAACACATGTACATATGATATCACACATAGCACTGGCATAATCCCTACTAAAGAGAATGGATAGCTATCACATAGTCATAGATATATTAACTATCAAACATAATCAATCATACATTCATTATACCACACCACATGCATCTCCACTATCATGCCCATGCCATCATACCTACTTGATACCATCAAGCAATAGATGGACCATACAATCATAAGATATATTATCAAGACTATGACTCACAAACCGATACTAGCATATACACCTTATCGATGTGGTTTCTAGCATATCCACACTCAATGTAACATGTAAAACATTGTAATGAGTACTTATAATTAGGCATTTCCTACAAGTCTTTTATTTACCTAATCAGTGCTAGGGTTCGTCAACCTGTGATCCACAATAACTAGCCTTATAAATGATTACCTATAGGGACATATAGACCTATGCCACATACTAGCCATAAGGATGAGCACATCTATGTTCTTCCACTCTTAAGATGATGTCTAAGACAAGAGCCTCACTAATGCATCACAATGAGGGTTAATCCAAAACTACCGCCATGGTGCCTCATCATCAATTGGTCCACATCCTTATGCTAGCACCACTTGCCAATAGCTACTACAAGTGTCCTTATGAAGACATGTACACATCTAGGCTAGCTTAAGCCATCACATGTTACAAGCATAACATATCCAAAACAAACATTACATGACCACACATATCCATGCCTAGCAATCACACCTATTCTATGAAAACAATAAGACAACTTGACATAATAAAAATTTACGTCATAACCATACTCCTTGAACTACATATAACTTCATAAAAAATGATTACTATTGTATCCTCCAAGATGATAGATGCCAAAAGAGAAAATAAATTACATGATTAAAAAGTATGCCAAAAGACTATCCCAATGACACTAATTTCACCTCAATCAGACTTCCAGAAAAAAGTTATGTGTGTTTAAAATTTAATTATTAAAATAATAAATAATAATGTTTAATTACAACAAGTGATTATTGAAACTCCCAAAAAATTTTGCACAAAAAAAGCCAATAAAATACAATATTATAATCTTGCTAGTCTCATCAACATCACATCTAATATTCCAAAAGCCCAACTCATTTCATACATCATATATTTATTCGTAAACAATCTATAATTAAAATTGTAAAATTTCAAGAAATATGCAAAACAATACATTGAAACTCAATCTTTTAGCTATATGTTCCACATACCCACATGGCATGATCATATACACTAATCCAATATAAAAGTAGAGGAAAAAGGTAAAGAAAACTCACTAATTTAAATGGTTGAAGTAGAAAGTTTGAAATAGGCATAAAATCCTCAAAAATCCAACAGAACTTTATTTCTCTCCAAAAAAGTTCTCTACCCACGTAGATATAACTAGAGCAATCCCAAATCCAAGATCAAAACAAAGCAAAATCCATTCACAAAACTCAAAATTTAGAGAAAAAGTATTTGATGAGTAGTGAGTAGTCCCTATGCCCAACCAAATGAATTACAAGCATTCACATGTAATCTGGTTGAATTCTATAGACTTTAGCTCTCCAAGTGCACATTATCTTGAATGGTGAATCTAAGGATGCAATTGTTATCTTCTTGGTTTCACTTGTATAAGTGCATGCATATGGTTAAGTGTAACCAAGGCACATGATTTGTATAATTTTACATTTTTATGTATTTTATCCTAAGTGTAAAATAAAGTGATTAAGTGCTAATTAGTCTAATAACTATCTGGTACCTTAAACTATTTCCTAGCATAAGTATCTAGTCCCACCTACCGTACATGTCCTGAACATGTCACAATGTTGTTGGGTTACCAAGCATAAACACTACTGGGATTACCAAGTGTTAATGTATGCTTGAGTGGTCATACTTATGTGTATTAATTAATTCTACCGTACACATCTTGAACATGTCACAATGTTGCAGGGTTACCAAGTGTTAAGGTATGCTCGAGGTGGTCATACTTATGTGTATTAATTAATTCTCATTTAATTAACTAAAGACATTAAAGTAAAGTGCATTAAAGTAAACATTAAGCTAGTTCCAAATGCTTCAAGGTTTATCAAGAAGCTCATCCTTATTACTATTACATTGAAGTGTCTAGGAACATTAGTGATTGAATAAGGATCCATATAGTTCTTGATTCCTATTGTAGGCACTTAGAAAATATTCTAACTATTGGGAAAGAAAACTACAAGAACTTCATTAAGCTATTAAATGAATAATGCCATAAATGTGGTGGGCACACACACTTATATAAGTAGACATAGACACTTCGTTGACGCATATATGTCAATGCATCTCCCCATGCATCGACAACAATGCATTAATGGATACATGTTGCCATGGATGCATCAATGTGACCTCGTTGATGCACTTTGACTGATGCATCATCATACCCCCATGACTAATTAAAAACTGATCCTTGACTAAACAAAAGGAAGGATAAGCTTCTTACAAAATTTGAAAAGGTAGGAACTAGTGATTAACTAACTGACTCAATTGATGCTAAGTGCCCAAGTATACAAATTTATAATGTTTACAAAAATAGGTGTTCATGAAAATAAAATTGAATAACTTTACAAAAACTAACAGTTGGAATTCCTCTAATGACTGAAGATAATAACAAAATTAAATGGTTCTAAGAGGTGGAGGTTTCTAAGGTGTCGAAGGATCTTTCCCTGCCTTTGATGCATGTGGCATTTGAGGTTAAGGCCATGGTGGTTGTGGCTATCTTACTATAGCTACTACTACTGGTGGAAGATGAAAAGCATTGAGCAAGGCTTTCATCTTCTCCTCCTTAGACTATGGATAATACACAGTCCATGCAACATTGTCTATGTGAGCTAGTATGGAAACATCCCACAAATAGGACACTGCTAGGGACAACTCCTTAACATTGATGAACTAGGCAAAAAATTCTTTATGTTCAATGTTGAATGCTCTGATAGTATTTTGTAGTTCCTCATAGTCATTCATTCTCTTAGATAGGTTTTTCATAATGGATCACTGGTCTATGAAGTGTGTGTGAAGAACTTCAGGCTCTACATTAGCTATTTTTAGCTTTTTTTTTCATTTTCCTTGTGATGCTTCAACTCTACCTCATACAAGAGGTACGAGTTGACCATTTTCTTTTCAAGTTCTAACCTTAGCCTTTCAACAATTAGCATTACCAAGTTTGCATATCAGAGGTTGGCTAGTTCCATGTACTCAGTCATCTCTTTAATCTACAACTCCTTGAGGTAGATTTTTGCATTTTTGTACATGTTGATTCCATCAAAGATGGGCTACCACATGTCACCTTCTTATTGGAGTTGTTGGAGGGCCTTGTTGACTTTTATTTTCACTAGCTAGATCTCCTTTTCATTAACCTCTTTGACAAGGCCAACCTAGTCCTTGTAGTGATTTTTAACTTGTTTAAACTTTAGGGCCTTTTTTTTCTAGGCAATGATCTCAATTGTTATTTTCTAGTGAAAGGCATGAACCTCCTCCATTGAGAGATTTCTATTTTTAGTAGTCAACCTTCTCAAATCATAGTTTACCTTGGCAAGTTGCTCCTACTATTTTCACACAAATTCTAGCATTTGTTCCTTTTATGTCTTGACATTCCATAGGCGATGAATGTCTCTAGTCAGAACTACATTCTCCTTGTGGATCTCTACCAAGTCCTTTTTGGTGTTGTAGGTCATGGCTTCTACTAAGGACTGGTCGAAGACCACCATCTTCTTTGTGTGCTCAGCCTCTTGAAGTTTGTGTTGAAGCTACAAAAAAACTTCATCTCTTATTATGACCAGGTTGAGCATAGTGGGATTAGCTAGTTGGGTTCTCAACTCTGCAACCTCAACAACCAATCATCTTTGATGTTGCTACCTCAAGTTGGACATTGGCAATGATGAGCTTACCTTTAGCCTCTAGTAGTTCTAACTGGGTTATTATGATGATATCTAAAATATCAAAGATCTCTGAAAGTGGTTGCCTAGCTCCCACCAGTCAGTTCAACACCTCCTTGTGCTAAGCTACACTCATCCACTTGTTGCTCCTACAGACATCTACATGTCCTTGACTGTAGCAATATTAGGCACAGAGGTCATAGGAGCATTGAGTTCTTCTACTACTTTGATAGCCACTATCTTTACTACTATTTCCTACCCTTGGTCCTACATCACCAAGACAATTGCCTCCTCACGCTCTTCCAGGCACACCAAGAAGTAGCAGCATTCCTAGAGATCTCTAGGAAGTTTTGTTATCTTGGAAGGTACACTGTCACTTCCTAGGCTCTAGGATTTGACTTGGTAGGCATGTGCATCCTTTGGGTAGAAAATAGTGATGCCATCTTCTCTAACCAACTGATCATTCTAGTTACTTCATTCAGATGACTCAACGCTTGTTTGTAGATAGAGGGTTCACTACCACTCGGTCTAGCTACTGCTACTATAGGAGTTGCTCATAGAGCTTTTGCATGTGCTCAATCGTAGCACAAGCCTTTGGAATTATTACATGAGTTAGTGGTGGTGGTTGTTCCTCTTCTTACAACCTAGTAGGCACCTTATCCTTCACCATCTCTACCTAAGAGATAGCAGGAGCATGATGAAGGGTGCCATTGGTGTAGCAAGCTATACCTCCCCTTTTGCACAATTTGCAAATGAGGCATGGGAATGGGAGTGCCTTTCTCTCATACTAATTCTCTTTGAAATGCTTCTTAATCTCTAGATAGATGAGCTATGGAATATTGATAGGGAATTTACCACTTAGAGCAGCACATGCATGGGTAGAGAAGGCTATGATATTGCTTAGCCTCACCATTAGATTCAAGTGGTAGGCTGAAATTTTAAAGTACATCCTCTCTACCTTAGTGAGTATGTCATATTCCTTGTAGTCAACTCCATAGAATCATTGAACCTACTCTTTCTTTATTTCTAGGTCTACCTACGATGATACTTCCACCAAGGTTGCCCTAATATCTAGAAACTTGAGGGCCTCAACAATGGCCTCCATAGAGTAGAACATACTAGTGTCCTTTATCTTCATCGTGCATTGGTTTGCCTATTATTCCAGAAGAGGTATGTATCTTCCATGTGCCACTCTCCACTGGAAGTGAAGATAGGCCACATGGGAGAGGTTTGCAGTTGGGTTTTTCCCTTTTTCAATGCCAAGTCTAATAATAGACCAAAGTTTAATTCCTGAAGAACTAAACCTTTGATCTCCTTAAAATTAATTTACTTAAGGCAGACTTCTATCAAGGTGATTGCTAAGTTTGGTCTAGGCTCAAGCGCCTCATCTTGATGTGATTGCTCAATCTTAGCAATGGGAATTTTTCAAATAGATTCCACTTTAGGCTCCTCTCAAAGCAATCCCATTGCATGGGTTTTTGCTGCTTGCTCTTGGGATTGCTTCACTTTTTGTTGGCTCCTTCCTCCTCTATGCTACTTTTTCCTTGGTTGGGATGGTCCTCCCTCATGTGGGCATTTATCCCTTAGTCTAGTTGCCATTTGTAATCACAACATAGTCCAAGATTAGTGTTTGATGTGTAACTTAGATAATGTGATACCTTGTCTTCTTTGATCAATTACACTTAAGCTAAGTTACAATTATTGAAAATTGATTATTTTAATATTATTTTGTTACTGTTGTATTTCGATAGCTACCAGAGTTTGTTGGGAAGGTTTAACTTTCATGAGTTAGTGGTTTTAAATATTATTTTATTCATTAAACCTTGTGGAAATTAGAAAAATTTAAAATTTTTTTTGTCAAAAACATAAGGTTTGTGGCCCCCATGATGTAAAGCTCACTTCCGATAACTATAGCAATGAATAATAGGGTTAATCAAATAAGCAGTGTGAAAGTTATGGGTTCTAAAAGGTTCTAGGCTCTTAACATAGCAAAAACTCCTTCCTCGTTTTAAAGCAAATGGCAAAAATTTCACTAAGTGTTCATGGTATATATAGATTTTTCAAACTATGTTGATGGAATCCCATCAATAGGGATGCATCGATGTAGTTCATTGCATCGACAAGGTCACATCAATGGAGCCATAGGGAAAAATTTTTACCATTAAAAAACAAAGAAAAAATAATGAGTTTTTGCATTAAATTCAAGTTCAAAGGAAGCCATAAAAGCTGACAACATGATGGAATGCTTAAAGAGGGAAAGAATATGCATAAAAAAGGAGATTTAATTTGGAGAATATTTGTTAAGGAGTGCAAAATCGATGTAATCAATGTGGAATTCATAAGGTTTGAAAGAAAAAATGTCTAAGGGATAAGGAATGTAACCTTTCCAACCAAGGGGCATGCAAGTGAGTCCTCCCCATAGTAGGCTCATGCCCTTAATGCCCTTGCATGCTTTCAAACCAAAGAGTTCATGGGTTGCATGGTTGATTAATGGTTATGGCTAGTTAAGAACCAAATCACCAAGGAAACCACCAAAGAATTTTAACCATGTCCAAACAAAGATATTAAAAAAATAATAAGAAAAGGTAGTGAGGTGGCTGATGGAGAGAAAAAATGGATGAGAAAGTATGGAATGGAATCCCTTATCATGGTCACATGAAGTCCCTTATGAAGTATGTGATTAATGTGACTTGATAATATCCATCTTTAGTCCAAATTAAGACTAGCCACTTCCAGTGACTTTGCATTGATACACTTAGACTATTCCAACTCCCTAGGTACAAGAGTATCCCCATAGACCAATCACCATTCCAAAGAAAAAAGAAAAGAGAAGCAGGAAGTGAAAAGGACCTTAGTTAGAGGAGTGCCTTTAGGCATGGGCAACATGTTTTTCTAGCCCCATGGCTAGTGCTTGTGGTCCATTATTGATTCTAAGGGATGTGCTTTGAATTTCCATTATTTTTTTTTATGTTTTTATGTGTTTATTAAATGGGAACCACACCATGCAAAGACTTAGCTTCTTGTTATTGGTTGACGTAGGAATGGCAAAGGATTTGTCAAGATACTGATGCATCCTAGAGGGTATACAAGTATGAAAGGTGTTAGATCCCCTTGAAGTCGCATCCTTGTCTATCCATGTAATTCATCCCAAGTTTGGAAACTATCAAGGTCACAAGTTCATTATAAGTTATTTTTAATAAGGGATCTCATATGTCCAAAACAAAGGAACACCATAGAGTTGTGTAGATTAGTGGATGACATGGACTCACTACCCATTAGCATGAAAAGAATCAATGTCTCATTCATCAATGTTAAAACTCAAAAATGGAATCCAAACATTTGTAATCAAATAACAATGTAAAGTACAAACCACTATCAATTAGCAGCTATAGTTGCAACAAATCCTAGCTAAAAATAAAAGAAAATCGTAAGAAAAATACAAACCAAATAAGGGAAAATATAGAAAAAATTGTAAAATACTTAAGAAAAAGAAAAGTGTACTAAAAATAATGTAAAACAAAAATATTTAAAAACTAAGGAGTGACTTTATTTGATATAAGCATGGCCATCTCCCCCATGAATAAGTTGAAAGGGATAGATCCAAAGGATTGACTTTGCAAGCCTCTTAAGAGAGGTTCGAAGAAAGGCTTACATTGTTGGGTATTGACCATAATTTTTTTACATGGGCTATTAGGTTGGTATATTATCATGGCCTTAGGTGGAAAGGTATGATGATGAATGTAAAGCCCCTTCCATAATGTGTGAAAGTTTGTGTGTTGATGCACATATATGGGATTCAGGTAGGGTACCTTATCTTTTTGTTGTAGTTTTACCTTCCTAATCCTAGGGTCATAATGCTATGTAGTGTGTGCCTTGTGCACTTTATTCATTGAATGTGTTTCACTATTAGAAGTTTGTACACATGGCATACCAAACCTATTTACAACAATTGGTTGTACAAACTAGGTTTTTGTAGATGATGAACAATTAGAGAAAACCCTAGTTTCTACCCCTCACATATGATGATCAACAACTAGCCTCACTTAAGTCATGCTTTTTGGACAAGAATTTGTGAGACTCTTGGCTAGTTCCATGCATGTTGTTGGTTCAAACTTCTTTTTAGTTACCAACCACTGAGAGCATTTTTGATTAGTGACTACTACATACAGGCACCTTTGAATTGTTGTGACATTAGCACACTATCTGCATGGCGAAGGTGATATGCTCTTTACAATCTACAATTTTTGCATGCAATGGCACTCTGTGTCACTGTATGCAATGCATGGAACTTTCTTCTTCTCTATTTTACCTAATTCATTCTCCTTGGAAATTTTAGAGGAGAGGTCTCTTATCCCCAACTATGCATCTATAGTACTCAGCCATCCTCTTCCCATGATAATAGGGAAGTCCTCTTTGTTGTTCTCTATGTTGATCACCAAGAAATTAGTAGGATAAGACCACCCACAAACGATGGTAATGATGTCCTCAACCAATCCCAAAGGAACAATGATGGATTGGTCTACCAATTCCAACCTTATATTACTCTCTTTTAATAGAGGTAGGTTCTAGGCTTTGTACATCTCTTGTGAAATCAAATTGACTCCAAAACTTGAGTCCAAAAGAGCTTTCCAAGGTTCATTTTTAGTGCTCTACAGATAGATAAGAGGAGTCATAGGATGGGATCTCTCCTTGAAAAGATGATTAACCTTTATCCAATCAGTAACTACATGGGTTAACATGATGGTATGCACCTTGGAAGGAGTTTGGTTTGAAGGGTTCTTAAAGGATATTCTAAAGGATGTAGAAGCAGGGTCCATAGCCACAGGTGTTTGTAAGGGCTTTTTGGGACTTTTGGTTCTAAATAATGGTCTCGTATGAGGCCTTGATTTAGAACCACTTGACTAAGAAGTTGGTTGTATGTTTATGATCCTTGTAGCATGTCTTAGTTGTTGATATGCTAGTATGTCTCCTTGCATAAATGGAGCATGGGCAATGGAGTTGAGGAAGGAGGTGCATGAGTAAAAGGATGAGAAGGGTAATAAGGAAATGAGGACTTCCCCCTTGAAGATGGTACTTTATAATACTTAGAAGGGTAGTAGTGGTGCTAGAAAGAAGTGTGACTAGAAGAGTCATGTGGAGAAATGGATTGCTGAACATAACACCCATACGAATCTGGCTAGTGGTAAGGGTACTACTGCCTTGGTGGTGGCATCCCCCATGACTGTGGATGTTGCCACTACTGATACTGCTCATGAGGTTGAGGTGGTGCTCCACTTGGATAGTAGGATTGTTGGTGGAACTTCTGATAGTTTCCTTGGGGATAAGGCAACCTCCTAGGTGCTTACTATTTGACCAATCTAGGATTCAATGCATACATCTCAAATTCTTGCAAGTGTGACACAATGGGGCAACATCCCTTAGGATGTTCATATTGATAGATGCCACACCCATCATCATCTATTTCAGAATCTACAACCTCTTCTACCACAACAACTTTGCCCTTGCCCTTATGACAGATACATTCAACTTACTTTTTATTCCTTCTATCACATTCACTACCTCGGTCTCTATTCTCCTTAGCAATTCTTAGAGCAATTTGAAATTTTTCATCCAAGGAGTCCTACATTTTGTCAACCTTGGCTGATTTGTAGAGATAGATTGTTGGATCGGCAAGGTTTTCCATTCTACCACTTCATCAAGTGATGTCTCCTTCTCATTATCACAAAACTAGATCTCCCTTTTACAAATGAAAGGTTTCAGTTGTACTATTCTATACTTTTCCTCTTTCTCAGCTCACCTTCCTCCCTAGCCACTTGCTCAATTTTGGATCTAATGGATCCTTAGCTCTGAAAGCCTCCCTTGGGCATAGACCCCAAGAGTTCTCCTCAGTTTAGTTTGAAGTCCATCTATGATGTGGGGTAACTAATCCCTTTGAGAATAGTCATGGCCTGAGCATTGGTGCAACAAGGAGTAGCACCTATCCACGGCCACATTCAAGGATTCATGAGTTTCCTATTTCCATCCTTGGATCTACCTTCTCAAGTTGGACACTTGAGAGTACATCTAATACTTGTCATTTAAAAATGCAAGCATCATACCCCACCTTCGAATGGATTTTGATTCCAAAGACTAATACCAACTTTTAGCTTCTTTAATGAGTGTCCTCGAATATAGCTTCAACTTTTGCCACTCATTTTCTACATTCTTTAAGACACAAGCATCGTAAATGACTTGGAGATGATTTTGTGGATCAGAATTATATCCCCCTTCAAATTTAGGGATATTATTCATGTTCAACCGTTTGATGTGGTTGTCTTTCACGTGCCTTGTTAGTATTCTAAACACTTCCACAATGTTCAGCATGTTCCTTGTAGCAAGTAGAGACTCATCATAGTCATAGTGTTTTCTATGACCCCTTTCATGGCCATGATGCCTAGGATGAGCTATATTGTCCCTTCTCTTCCAATGATGGACCTTCCTTGATTGTCCATACCTATTATTCCTACCATTTTTTCTTATCTCTATCTCGCTAGTCACCTCCATCATGATCTTTGTTACTCATGTGGCTTTAGTCAAAGTTGGAGGAAAAAGACAATGAGGATGAAGAAGGAAAAGAGGAAGTGGAGCCACACCAGTGCAATTTCTGCTACTTCCTCTTCTTTGGTTCCTAACATGGTCATCGTGTTTGTCCTTACCTTGGTGCTTGTCTTCATTCCTTCCCTAGCTACCCTCTTTCAAGGATCTCTAATCATGGGAACCATTGTTCCCAAAACTAGGATTGGTTATAATTGAGTGTATTCACTAGTTAAGGGTCTTTACATCAAACAGAGAGGATAATCACTGTATTAAAAGTCCTTGAAAAGAAGTCCTCCCCATCTTTGTGTGTCTACAAGAATAAGTGGGTAGGCTCCTTTTTGCCTTTAGTGGGCTCATATCAAGCCATTATCTACCAATCTTTCTTTTTCTATGCCTTTGTGGGATGATAATCTTGATAGACATTATCTTGCACTTCATATTTAAAATTGAGTCTAGCAATGCCTAGCCTAATGAGATTTTTCAAGAGCATTGTAGGAATAGATTGGTCAAAAGGGAACACAATGTTGCCTTCCATTTCCCTCCACTGCAATTGCTCATCTTGATGTAGGATGAAGGTGAAGTCTAGAGTATACTCATCTGGCAAAGTATAGACCACTTTGAACTATTGGAAAACTAGTGTTTTGTGGTCTTCTTGTTGTTATTGATTGGGTCTGCTTACGAACAGTAGAGAAGTTTCTTTACAAGAAGAAGCCATGTTAGTATTTAAGAAAAATAGTGTGCTTATGTTATTATTATTTATCCTAATGATGTGACCTTAGGGTTCATTACAACATCATTGAATAGTTTCACTAACTTCCTAAGTAGCACACATAGCTAACTAAAGTCCCCAACAATGACACCAATGATGAGAGCCAAGTAGTCCCTACACCCAACCATATGAATTACAAGCATTTACATGCAATTCGATTGAATTCCATAGACTTTAGCTCTCTAAGTGCACATTATCTAGGATGGTGAATCTAAGAACACAATCATTGTTTTCTTGGTTCCACTTGTATAAGTGCAAGCATATGGTTAAGTGTAACCAAGGCACATGATTTGTATAATTTTATATTTTTTATCTATTTTATCCTATGTGTAAAATAAAGTGATTAAGTATCTAATAACTATCTAGTACCTTAAACTATTTCCTAGCATATCTAGTCCCACCTGCCATACACATCCTGAACACATCACAACACTATTGGGTTATCAAGCACAAACACTACTGGGATTACCAAGCATTAAAGTATGCTCAAGGTGGTCATACTTATTTGTATTCATTAATTTTCATTTAATTAACTAAATACATTGAAGTAAATTGCATTAAGAGTAAAGTACATTAAAGTAAACATTAAGCTAGTTCTAAATGTTGCAAGGTTTATCAAGAACCTCATCTTTATTGTCGTTACACCAAAGTGTCCAGGTACATCAGTGTTCGAATAAGGATCCGTACACTTCTTAACTCATACTACGAGTACTTGGAAAATATTCTAACTATTGGGAAAGCAAGCTATAAGAACTTCATTAAGCTACTAAATAAACAATGCCATATATGCAGTGGGTACACACATTTATATAGGTAGACACAAATACTTCATCGATGCATATGTATCAATAGGGATGTGTCAATGTGACCTCGTTGATGCACCCCAACCAATGATTCATCAATGTTGATAGAAAAAAATCAAGGAAGAACAAACTCATGTTATTTTTTTGTTTTTACAAATAAAAAAAAATGAAACCCAATTTCTATGGTTAAACAATGTCAATGGTGAAGGACAAAAGGAAAAGAAAAATAGTACTACTTTTTATTTATATATATATAATTAACTTATATATCAAGGTTGCTTTTTATTTTGTTACGCATGTGATGAGGAGCTCCCATGGATTCCACAATCCAAGCTCTCTCAATATCACCAAGTAATAAATTTGAACAAGAAAATAAAATGAAAGCTTTCTTCTTGCTCAAATGGAGTAATTACAGCTGAAAAGAAGCATAATTCCCAAGGACAAACAAGAGATTCAATCAAACTCTCATACACTCAATCAAAGAAAACACATACTCACATGGATGATGATCAAGGCACCTTGCCAAGATTTTATCTCTCTATCTTTACTCTTTGCTCAACTCTCCTCTCTCTCCCTAGACTCTCTTGATCAAATTAAGGCCCAAGAGATCTATTTATATCTCTTCCCCCTATCTCTTCATCTTTCCTCCAATTTACCATTCAATTTGATGTTCATTAAAATCCGTGTGAGATGTCTAGGAAAAACAGTAAACATGTATTTCGAGTGCAGAGATATCAGAGTAGATGTCTTCAAATCATGTTAGATGTCTTGGCTTAGACATCTTGAGAGTGTGTAGACATATAATATGCAAATTAGATGTCTAACTGTTAGGATAGACGTCTATCCTACCAGGGTCAAAATTAAATATGCTTGTTTTGAGGCTTGGAACCTCCGTACACCTCTAAATAAGTCCCCATAGCCCTTGGAACATCTTCAAATCATCAAAATAGTTCCAAAACATTCCCAAACATGTCAAAATACCCTGAAATCATCATCAACAAAATAACACTAAAAGAAAAACATAACAACACACAAACATCTATGCACAAACATATTGAGGATTAGACATGGGTTGGATAATGTCCTCATCATCTCTTCCATCCTTAAGAATTTAAACCTATCCTCAAGTTGGTTGTACACTTGGGATAGCATTAAGCCCTCACAAAGACAAATCTTTCTCATAAATCCAAATGGTATTTTTAGACCCTTCATCATTCCAATGCACCAAGCACTCATGCACTTTTTTGCCTCTTGTGCTCCTAGCCTCCCTTGCTTGTTGTAAAATTGATTTTCTTAGTGGCTTGGCTAAGTTTGAGTCTTCAAAGACATCCTTGAGGATCTCAAGACTATCCCTCAAGTCTAATGCAATTGCATTCCCATGATATGGGCTCAAATCTAAAACATTAAAAATACAAGAAGTAGGCAAATCATTAGGTAAGTTAATCTCATTTGCATTTGGATTGATTTTGGCCTTGATCTGAAATGAACCAATTCTCTTGCACTTGAGCTTGTAGAATTTCACATTCTCTTTACTTTCTTTACTCAAATAAATCCAAACATAATTACAAATCTGGAAATTAATTATTTTCTTGCCCTCATTGGCCTTGGAAGACACAATATTTATCTTTTTCTCCAAGTGAGATTTAACTTGTTGATGCAATTCTCTCATTTGCTCAACAAAGTTTGAACTCAAAGAGGCACAATCTTCAAATTTCCTCAACTCATCAACCATTATTAGTGAAAATCCATAATTTTCCATAAAGGGACTCTTACTAATGCTAGAATGGAAAGCATTATTGTATGAGAATTCAACATGGGCCAACATGTTTTCCCAACCTTGAGGATGATCCTCACATAAATACCTCAAGATCTTCAATAGAGACCTATTCACAACTTCAATTTTCCCATCATTTTGAGGGTGATAGGCTATGAAAAAGAACAACTTAGTTCCATGTAATTTTCAAAGTGATCTCTAAAAATGGCTCGTAAACTTGACATCTCTATCATTCACAATGTTTAAAGGAATGTCATGTAGCCTCACAACATGCTAAAAGAATAAATGTGCAACATGGAAAGCATCACTACTTTTCTTGCATGAAATAAAATGAGTCGTCTTGGTAAATTTATCTACTACAACAAGTATAGAATCATGACCAAATTTTGTCTTAGGAATGCCACAAAAAAGTCCAAAGAAACGTTGTTCCAAGGAGCATTTCGGATTGGCAAAGGTAGATAATGACCATCTACACCTTTTCCCCCTTTGAACTTTTGACAAGTATAGCATTCTTTTACAAATTTAACCACATCATTATACATACCTAGCCAAAAGAAATTTTTGCTCACCAATTCCAATGTCTTGGTCTTGCTCATATGTGCAGCCATGTCACTTTGATGTTTCTCTTCAAGGAATTTGTACCTGAAATCACACTTTGGAACACAAATTTTTCTATCCTTAAACAAAATCCCATTCTTCACATGATAAGATTTTCATTAATTAGTTCTTCTTAATAATGGGAAAGATAACTCTTTCCAAATTGCATCAAAATCCCTATCATCAGGATATAATGAAGCAAAAGAATCAAATCCTTGAACTTTCACATTAGAAGAAACAACATGAACTCTAGACAAAGCATCAACCACAACATTAGAATTCCCACTTCTATGTTTCAAAAAAAAATGAAATTCTTGCAATTGCTCTACCCATTTCATGTGCTTGGCACTCAATTTCTTTTGAGAATTAAAAAGTTGAAGTCCTCTATGATCAATAAATAAAAGAAACTCTAATCCTAGCAAGTAATGTCTCCAATGTTTAATGGCTTGAAGTATAGCATATAACTCCTTTTCATACACACTATACTTTTGTCTAGATTCATTTAATTTTTCAGAAAAGAATGCAATTTGCTTACCTTCTTGAGAAAGCACACCTCCAATAGCAATCCCACTTGCATCTACTTCTACTTCAAAAAGTTTTGAGAAATTTGGAATTGCCAAAATTGGAGCACTACAAATTTTCTCTTTCAATGCTTGAAAGGATTTTTCTTTCTCATTATCCCACACAAATGCTGAATTTTTCTTCAAACAAGAGAGCATAGGTCATGCAATGGAACTAAAATTCTTAATAAATCTCCTATAGAAGCTAGCCAAACTAAGAAAAGATCTCACCTCTCCCACATCCTTAGGTGAAGGCCATTCCTTAATTGCCTTTATCTTACTTAGTTCCTTCTTGAATTGGTTCTTAGAGAAAACAAAACCTAGGTAGACAATTTCTTTCTTCATGAAGTGGAATTTCTTGGCATTAATCACCAACTTTGCCCCATGTAACTTAGAGCATATCATCCTTAAATGATGTACATGGTCCTCTTTTTTAGAACTATAAACAAGCATGTCATCAAAGAAAGCAATGCAACATTTACCAATAAAATCTTTTAGGACTTCATACATGAGCCTCATAAATATGGTTGGAGCATTGGTTAGTCCAAAAGGCATGAATAACCGCTCATACAAGCCATCATGTGTCTTAAAGGTTGTTTTCCATTCATCTTCAAGTCTAATCCATATTTGATGATAGCCACTTTTAAAATCAATTTTAGAAAAATACTTAGCATTGGCAAACACATCAAGAATGTCATCCATCATAGGAATAGGAAATCTATACTTGATAGTGATCCTATTAACAACCCTAGAATCTATGCACATACTTAATTCATCGATGTTCTTCTTGAAAACTAACACAGCTAGAATTGCACAAGGAGAAATCACTTCCTTAATAAAACCATCAAATAGTAATTCACTTGCTTGCTTAATTTTTCCATCTGATTTGGAGTCATGTGATAGGCTCTTTCATTTGGGATTGTAGCTCCTAGTATGAAGTCTATTTGATGTTGGACGGATCTAACTGGTGGAAGTCCTTCCAATTTTCCCTCGAAAAGATCAACAATACCAATGTCAAAGGTTGCAGAATTGGAGGAAGTTCATTTTTATGCTCCTCTTCACTTGTTGCAAGTGTTGACATGATGACAAAACCATGCTCGGCCTCTTCATGTGCTTGTAGGTACTCTTGCTCACTAAGTAAGATCAATGAAGCATTAACAAGAACATTTTCCTTATATCATTGCCAATTCATAGGAGTGAGTTCATGTATTCCATCTTCTCTTGGAATAGACCAAACATTTATTGCACCACTAAAAGAAGCCTTGTTGTCAAAGTTCCAAGGTCTTCCCAAAATAACATTAGCATAATCAATAAGTAGGATGTCACAATGTACCTTGTCCTTAAAAGAACCAATTCTAAAGACAAAATACACTTTCCTTAACTTCTTGGAAATGATCCTTGGATAGCCAATGGATTCTATAGGGCCTAGAATGTGAAAATGTCTTCAATCCAATCTTAGAAACAACCTTTGAAGAAATCACATTTTCTTGAGCTCCACCATCAATTAAAATGTGTATCCATTCACCACTATCTAGACACCTAGCTTCAATCATAAAGAGCATCTTTTTTCTAGGATCTTCATTGGCATTAACATTTCACATAAAAGTGCAAGAATTAATTTCAATGATATCTTCAATCATTGGTGCATGAGTATTACTTTCGTTGGAGGATTCTTGCTTTTCCAAGGTTTGAAGTTCCTTGCCTTTGGAGATCTTTGGCTTTTTGCACTCCCAATTTTTGTGTCCCTTTTCACCACAATTAAAGAATTGAAGTCTAGATGCATAGCCATTTCCTTGATCCTTTCCATTCTTGAAGTAGTCTTTCTTGGAATCTTGGCCCTCCTTGAACTTCTCTTGCTTCTCCTTTGTGTCTTCTTTGGCATTTCCCTTCTTCTTAGCTCCTTTCTCAGCTTTAGAAGCTTTGGAGTCCTTGCCTTTAGAAAATTTGGGACCTCTATTGTATCCTTGAAGTTTCTTCTTAGCCTTAAGAGCCAATTCAAAAGCCTCATCCAATGTTTGGGACTCATAGAAGGTTAGCTTTTGTTAATACTCATTGTTAAGTCCTCCTTGAAAGTTAAATGCTTGTTCATAATCATCCCAATGAACTTTTGCAAGCTAGGAAGCCTTACAAAAATCCATGTAGTAGTCCTTCACAATCTTATCACCTTGCCTTAGGTACTTCATTTTTGGATGGCCTCTTGTCTTTGATGAGTCTTTTCAAATTTTTGCTTGAGCATGAATTGCATTAAAGACCAATCATTGATAGGAGTACCATTGTTCACCTTGTAAGAATGACTTTCCTTCTCCCACCATATAAGTGCTATGCCTTTTAATTTGGTTTTAGCAAAAGACACCTTTTGATGATTTTTCACATCTTCAAGTTCAAAGTACTTGTTCATCATTATCAGCCAAGAGAGAAAAGATTCAATTCCTTCCATGCCATTGAAGGATTTGACTTCAACATGAGGCATCCTTGAAGCATGTCTGAAAGCTTTTGCAAGAGTGACTTCAATTCCTTCTTCTTGCTTCCTTTGAGGCTTAGAAGAAAGTTTCTTTTTCCTTTTCCTAGGAAAAATGAAACCTTGAGACTTATTTTCAGCACTAGTAGCATGAAGAAAAACACAATCTTAAGCTTCTCCTTCTCCAAAAGAATATCATCTTCAAGGGATGGCATTGAGAAATGTCTTGAAGAAGATCCTGGTGAAGAATTACATGACTTGTACCCTTGTTTGGATGCTTTTGGTGAAGTAGCACATCCTTTGTTCTCTCCAAGCTTTTCAATTTTCTCAACAATTAGCTTAGAGCATTTCTCATGTCATCCATGTCTCTTGACAAAGCTTAAATTGTCTTCTTCTTTGGAAGCATGATGGAAATTGATCTAAAAGGTAATTTTTACAAAATTCTACAATGAGAGGTGAAATTTTCAAGATTTCTCAAGGAATGACACAAGAAATTCTCAAATCTTAAGATACATCATCATAAGATCTTCTAACCCTAGCTATTACAAGCCAATGGGTGTCCAATTCCACAATTATCNTTAGCTATTACAAGCCAATGGGTGTCCAATTCCACAATTATCTTTCAATTCTTAAAAGATATGACAAACTTAGGAATCAAAGCAAAATTTTTGAACACTAGGATAAGTCAAAGTAGCAAAAGAGAAATCACCCAAGCTTGAGAATTTGAACTGATTCTTTGCAATTGAGATGAGAATTATCCACTTGAATGTAATTGTCTACAATTCCAAGTTGCTTTGATACCAATATGATAAGAAGCTCCCATGGCTTCCACAATCCAAGCTCTCTCAATGTCACAAAACAATAAATTTGAACAAGAATAGGATACCACTTGTTTGTTGTTGTGTTTGTCTTTTGTGTGCAAAACCCAATTTCATTTTACATTTTAATTTTTTTTCCCAATTAACATTTTGATAAGTTCATTTCATTTTTCCCTTTCTTAATTAATACTCCACAATTTAAACATTAATACTCCACAATTTAAACATGCATCACACACATATTGGGATTCCAAATTAAAATCCATTTGAACCTACGAGAGATCTCTATTAAACACACTACATATCCACATGCTAAAATCACATCCAAGCAAACACGTCATAGCACTACAATTCAAATGCATGAACAAAAATCGTTCATAAAGCATAAATACATATCAAATAGTTCCCAATCCAACATCCTTACTAGCCACATCACCTATCTAACACATCACACAAAGACTAGTGTACATAATCATGTTAGTTAAGCATATAAAGACATCATAATCATAATATAAAGACTAAAGCATCACAACATATAAAACACAATCATGACAAACTAACTCCTTCCTAATAACCCACCAAGACCATAAACATAATATATAAATCATAACCATATTACCATACCCAATGTCTCCCAAAAAGATGTAACATTTTTCTTTGTTTCTTATTTTTATTTTTTTTGCTTTTCTCTTTTTTTTAAAACTTATTTCCTCGAAGATTTGCCCAAGTTCTATTCGCTTTGTTATATGTTGAAATAGCAGCAGCTCCCTCTATTGCAACAGCTCTCTTTGTTTGTTAAGACCCCAAATGGATACTGATATAAATGTTGAACTGAAGTTGAAAAATGCTGACCCTTTAGGCTCAGTTAACAAGCCACGCAAGAAACACATGCACCCTAAAACTCCTGCTCGAGAGATGTAGTGATTATGTTGACTGACACAAAATACCAAGATCTCTAACAAAAAATAATGGCAAAAAATTTATTCCCTCGTATAGATGCTTGAGTTGAGTTGTTAGCTAATCAGTAGGGGATGTTCAAACCCAGAGTTTTTTTTTTTTTTTTATAATATTTATCTTTATAACTAAGCATTGCGCATCAAAATTGAATATATAACTTAAGAGGTTCTAAAGGTTCTAAATTTTATTTACCTGTGAAAACAGAAAGGATGGAATGAAGTTCTAGCAAATACTGAAAATATTTCACAACCGTTTTATCATGGATCAGCCAGTGTACCATTCTTGTTACATCAGTGACAGGATTACATACATTTGAATTTTTCATAAAAAAAGATGTAATCTGTTAAAGTAAAGTTGAAGCATTTTAAATCCACGAGTAAATACAAACAACATTGGTAGAAGTCACTATCCTGCAGAAATATTTACCAAAATTGAATTATTTCAAACCAGATTTCTTGCCATCCACTAAGCCACCGCTCAACATTTTTGCTGCGAGGTTAAAATAAATTAATCATGGCTACTAACAACAAAATCACATTACATCCTGAGATGGAAAGGAAAACACAAGTGAAAATTTCCAGCATATCATTCATCATGGTGTAGGGTAAGGTGCTTTGGGCTTTGGCTTAACTTCAGCTTCATTGACACTCCGGATAAAGATGGCATCTGGCTCATGGCTGCAAAAGTTATAAATAGTGAGAAGATTGCTCCATCAGGAAATAACTAAATAAAAACTAAAATTTAGCACATTGAGATAAGACCATACGGCTTGTCACCCTCTTCAAATGTGTAACTTGATGCCACAGCCAACAACCGTCCATCTCTACTGAAAGACAACGCTGCGATGCTTGTAGGATATTTCTGATACTGTGTTTTATAACAAAATTCAGAGTCATACAGCCATCATGCAAACAATATAATCATAGAGTTGCAATTGCAGATGGTATGAACCTAAGTGTGACTAAAATTTGTGGTCAAAATATAGGATATTTCTTGTACGCAATTACAGATGCGTATACTGAATGTAAACATCAACGTATTACTCTGTTATGACTTACGTACTCATAAGTTCAAATCGCTTGTTTATATTGCATATATGATACGTACCTTTGAATGCCTTCCTATTTGAGAAGCAAAACACCAATTGGTTCTAAATTTTGAATTACTTGTTATGATTGTTGCTTTTCATTATAAAAAAAAACATTGTAAAATGTATCATTGTTGAAAGATCAAGATGAATCAAATAGTCAAGGTTAGAAACAAACTCTGAACTTCTGCAAAATCTGCATCGTATCATATTTAAAACTGAAATGGTTTTTAATTAGGGCCAAGACCCCTATGGATCTATTGGAGCAATTCAGTTTTAACATTCTTTTGCATAATGCCCGTATATATCTCAGCGATGGCCTATCGAAACTGTGACTTATTATCTTGAACCCTTGACCTTTCCCTCTTGAGTAATACGCTGCTGTAATTCTATTTGTCTTGATGATTTATGTGTATAGCTTTAGAGAATACATTGATTCATGGTTTTATATTTTACCATGGCACCTTTGCAATGCACGGTAACTTTGCATAGTTTGTCATGATCTTCGTAGTGTTTGATTCAAACTCACGATTTAACTTGGTAGACCGAGTACCTTTATATTTGGCATATCTTCATTAAGTTCATCTTTGAATTACTGCATGATTTTATTTTATTGATGCTGACCCTTGGTGCCTCTTGAAAAGACAACTCTCAAACGGATGGAGTCCCACCGGTAATAATAAAGACGTTTTTTATGCTGTGTAGCGATTAATTGGTGCTAATAGTTTTCTGTGCTCAGTGATTTTGCATGCAGCCAACTGGTACACAATTAATAGGAATTTCTAAAACTCAGGATTCACCAATTTGTGTCACACATCATGAAATATGACTTTCAAATGAAATTTATTGAAATGCGGATCAAGCCACGAATTGACCTTGAAGTCATTTGCACCGTCTGTACAGCCATTTGCACCGTTTGTACAGTGTGTGATCCTAACCATTGAATCCATGCTCCTCATCTTCTAAATTCACAAGCCTCGTAGCCACATCCACTCATCCAATCCATCTTATCGTCATCGTCATCGTCATCATCATCATTTTAGCCATGTCCTAACAAAATGAGATCAGCTACATGAGTTCTCCTTGGCCATTTGCTTCCATGAAAAGCTAGAGCCTCGTTTATTTACAATTTCTAATATCATCTTCAATCATTTTTCGGATCTCTTTTTTTGTCTACCTTTGGGTGGCTTTCTTGGTACAATAACTTAGCAACCTTTTTTAATAGGTTCATATTTTCTCTATGCATGCCCAAACGATCTAAGATGTCATTCATGTAGCTTATCTAAAACAGAAGCCACTCCTAGCCTTCCTCTAATGACTATATTATAAATTTATGTCTTCTTCTAATATTTAATATTCATCTAAGCATTCACATTTCTGCCACACTATTTTGTTGTTCATGCCTCTTTTGTATTATCCAAAATTGAGCACCATATAAGATAAAAGGCCTAATTATTGTCTTCTAAAATTCTCCTTTTAGTTCTACGGGGATTCTTTTATCACATAAAATACCACTAGCTTGTCTCCATTTTGACCATCTTACCCCAATCCTATTTTTTATAGATTTACCAATTTCACCATCTGATTGAAGCATTGAACCTAGGTAGCAAAACTATCTGCAGTGAGAGACTTTTTAGCATTGAATTGTTACTTCTATTTCACTAGTGCTTATGCTTTTATTGAAATTACATTCCATATAACCCTTTTGATTCTAGAGCATGCCTCCACTTTTCCATTTTAGAAGCAATACAATTGTTGATGTACTATCTCTCTCTCTCAAAGCCTTGAAGCCTTGTGCTAGTTAGTTGAAGAATTGCACTATTTCCACCATGCTGCTATGATCCCAAGCCTTGTGTTGATATATTGTGTTCGTATATCATTGTTGTTAGGCTACTATTATCATTGTGGAAGGTAGAAGAAACTTTGGTTATTATTATGCTAATCTAAATTTTATTGTTCTTCTAATACTTGATGATTGCTTGATCTCTCTCCCCCACTCTATCTCTCTATGTCTCTGATGTTAGTGTTGGTTATGATTTGTAGTTGTAGTGTTCCATCTTCTACTATGTTCATGCAATGTCTAATGGTAAAGATACAACACCAATGATAACAATGGTAGTTGTTGCAATAGGTTTTTGGCAAATTCTAGAAGAAACATGAAACCACAACTCATGGTCAGCTTGTGGTTAGTCACCACCGGTGATGATAGGGTCAAGGTCCTCCACCATGGGTCGTAGTTAGTTTATGGTATAAAGACAAAGTAGAGCAATAGAACAACCAAACGTCATATTTAGATTTTAGAAGTGTCACCACAAGTCATGGTAAGTCATGGTGAGGATCATGGTTTGAGACCTCATAGGTCATGGTGATGTGACATTACAACAAAATGTAAGTAGTGTCAAAATGGTTAGCTATGAAACATGGTATGGGACACAAGACATAGTTGGGAGACGATACTATGTCATCACGACACGTGGTATGGGACATGGTTCATGGTGGTAGGATAGAGGTATAGTTGAGCAGTCACAACAATATCCTGTGACACGTTTGAATATTTTCATTTCTTTAAGTAATTGATTATAGAGTAGTTTTAACGATTTGTTGTGGTGTTTGTATTAAGGAGTGTTCGTAGATAGGGTGCCAATGGTTGTTATTTCCACTAGTGATTTCATCCTACCAATGGCTCCAAGATAAATTGTCAAAAAGTTGAGTATCAATAGAGTGTCTTGCCCCCACTAATTGACCTATTCCACCAATGGCTCAACATTAACTAGCAAGCTACGACAAAACAAACAATGAAGAAGGTGAACGCTAGCAGTGAGGTATTTGCTAATGGCTCAAGTTAGTTTTGTTTGGTGAGTGTCAAAGGTGAGGTATCCACTAATGGCTCAATAAGATCCTATGGAATTTTAATGTGGAATTCTATGAAGAATAAGAATTCTCGCCCCTTTTTCATTATTGCCGTATAGGCTATATATAATGAGTATAAGAAACAACTTTCCTAAAGAATAGGAAAAGTTGATAAAAAGAATAGGACAGTTGATAAAAAGAAATGGGAAAGTATAGGGAAAGTTAATAACTAATCTTCAACAAAATAAGGAAACAAAGATATCTTCTAATAATGCCTCATAAGTCTCGGTCAAAGATAGAACTGAATCCCCTATATTCCTAAAATAGCAAATAAAATAACAAATCAAAGAGATTAATGCCTAGAATAATTCCACACTCCCCCTCAAGCTGGGCTGAAAATATTGTTCATCCCAAGCTTGGAACTTAATTCTTCAAAATATTTTCTAGGTAAGGCTTTTGTTAGAATATTAGCAATTTGAGAACTTGTTGGTGTGTAGAGTAACTGGATGACATTGCCTTCAATCTTTTCTTTGATGAAGTGCCAATATCTCCACATGTTTAGTCTTATCATGATAAACTGAATGCTTGGCTATATTGATTGCTGATTAGTTATCATAGAGAAGCTTCATTGGTTCTTCAATCTTAACTTTAAGTTCTTCAAGTAGTCTTCTGATCCAAATTCCTTTGCAAACACCATGGGCCATAGCACAAAATTCAGCTTCTGCAGTACTCCTTGATACCACATATTGCTTTTTGCATCTCCAAGTGACAAGATTACCCCAAACATAGATGCAATAACCTGATGCAGATCTTCGATCAATCATAGAACCTATCCAATCTGCATCACTATAGATCTCTACCCCTCGACTTGAACACTTCTTGAAGAGCAATCCTTTTCCTGGCATCAACTTTAAATACCTTAGGATTCTGTAGACCACTTCCAAGTGTTATTCTCTTGGGTCATTCATGAATTGGCTCACAACACTGACAGAGAATCTGATGTCAAAATGAGTATGTGAGAGATAGATTAATCTACCAACTAATTGTTGATACCGCCCCTTGTCAATAGGAGCCCCCCTTTCTGTGATCCCTAGTTTAGTGATCTCTATTGGAGTGTTTGCTGGCTTACACCCCAACATCCCACATTCTTCAAGCAAATCCAAAACATATCTCCCCTGAGATACAAAAATTCCACCCCTTGATCTAGCCACCTCCATACCTAGAAAATATCTGAGATTTTCTAGATCTTTGATCTCAAATTCTTTGGCAAGAGTCTTCTTCAGATTAGTCATCTCCTCTGTGAAATCACCACTAACAATTATATCATCAACATAAACTATTAGGATAGATACCTTACCAACTGTGGACCTTTTTATGAACAAGGTATGATCAGCCTAGCTTTGGGAGTATCCATGCAACTTCACCACCTTTGTAAATATGTCAAACTAGGCTCTTGGAGATTGTTTAAGACCATACAGAGACCTTTTCAACTTGCAAACTTGATTCCTTGTAGTGTTAATCTCAAACCTTGGAGGAATTTTCATGTATACTTCCTCTTCCAAGTCTCCATTTAGGAAAGCATTCTTCACATCTAACTGAAATAGTGTGGCTAGTCGAGGTTGGCAACAAGAGACAAGAGAACCCTAATAGTGTTAAGATTGGCTACAAGAGCAAATGTTTCTTAATAGTCAATGCCATAAGACTGAGTGAAACCTTTTGCAACGAGGCAAGCTTTGTATCTGCCAACACCGCCATCTTCCTTATACTTCACTATAAATACCCATTTGCACCCAACTGGATTCTTTCTTGGAGCCAAATCAATTATCTCCCATGTCTGATTCTTTTCAGGAGCTTGAATCTCCTCAAGAACTACTACCTTCCATAAGGGATTTCTTAGCACTTCTTGGACATTAGTAGAAACCTGTATAGCATCCAAACTCGTAACAAAGGCCTGGAAATTTGGTGACAAATTAGAGTAAGAGACATAATTATGAATAGGATGTTGAGTGCATGATCTAAACCCCATCCTTAGTGCAATTGGCCAACCCAAATCATCAAGAGTATCACTAGCAACAATCTCAGAAATTGTGTAACCTTCATTTAATAAATCTGAGTTGGACTTTTGGATGGGTTTAGGAGAAGCCGAAGGTTCTCCCTGATGTTGTGCACTTCCTCTTCTGGAATGGACACTTAGCTCATTGTTCGTTGGTGAGTCCAAAGAAGGGTTAGACTCAGGGTTAGGCTCTTGAGAAGTGGACTCGGGTAGAGTAGATTGGAAGGCTTGGTTGATATGTTCAGAAGTGAAAACTATAGGAGTTTCGATGTTATGAGGGAATTCTGAATCATTCTCAAAATCCCAAGACTAGCATTTCTTATTATATTCACTCTCCCCTTGAATGGTAATATTGGGATAAAAGGGTTGATTTTCAAAGAAAGAGACATCCATAGAGTGATAATACCATATTGTGATTGTAGAATAACACTTGTACCCTTTCTAATTTGACGAATATCCCAAGAAAATACATTTGATTGCTCATGGGTCTAACTTCCCTTGATTTTGTGAGTGGATGTGGACAAAAGCTAAGCACCCGAAAATTTTGAGTGGAATGGTAAACACAAGCTGAGAGGAAGGGTGATATTTCAAGAGTGTTTGTAGTGGAGTTTGGAACTTGAGAACACGAGAAGGCATCCAATTTATCAAGAATGATGCAGTGAGGATGGCATCTCCCTAGAATTGTTTGGGAACATTGGTTGAAAACATTAAGGACCAGGGAACTTCAAGAAGATGTCTATTTTTTCGTTCTACAATGCCATTTTGTTGTGGGGTGTCAACATAGGACTTTGATGAATGATTCCTTCACTCAATAGATATTCTCCCAAAACAAACTTAAAATATTCTTTGCCATTGTCTGCTTTAAGAATTTGAATTTTGCTTTGAAATTAAGTTTGAATCATGATGTTGAAATTTTTGAAGACTTGATCAACTTTAGATTTTTCTTTTAAGAGATATACCCATGTCATGCGAGTGTGATCATCAATGAATGACACAAACCATCAGGATACTAAAAGATGTTTTACCCAAGAGGGACCCCACACATCACTATGAAACATTGAAAAAGGACGAGAAGGTTTGTATGATTGATTTGGAAATGGACTTCGTGTATGCTTTGAAAATTGACACACTTCACATTGGAACAAATTTGGATTTTTATTCTTGAATAATAATGGAAACAATCTTTAAAGATACAAAAATTTGGGATGACCTAAGCGAAAGTGCCATAGCATGGCCTCATTATAGGAATGAAAAACAAAACCACTAGAAGATGAATCTTGAAAACATGGACTACCAACTTTAAGAGCTTGTCCATGCAGAGAGTTATTGCTTGTGAGTAGGTATAACCCCAAACTTTCCTTAGCCATACCAATCATCCTCCCATATCCATATCATGAAAATCACACAAGTTTTTGAAAAATTTAGTGACACAATTATAATCTTGTTTATGTTTACTGATAGATAACAAATTGCAATCCAACTTTGGAACAAACAAAATTGAGCAAAGTGTCAAATCCTCAGTTAATTTCACTATTCCAATTCCAGCCACTTGAGAATGTGTTCCATCAAAAATTCAAACTTTCCACTTCTCCTTACACAGATTGATTTCAATAAATAACTGTGAGTCTCCAGTCATATGATTAGATGCCCCAAAGTCAACTATCCAAACAGCAAAATTTTTTCCTTTAACATTGGAAGCATACATGATTTTACCTCTGTGAGCAATAGATCCGATGGCTATGAGAGAGGAGGATGAACTTGTCTGCTGCTGCCCGAACAATTTCTAGAGTAATTCAAGTTGTTCTTTGCTAAAGAGAGTGGTCTCGGTGACTTCTGGTTTTTCCTCAATTGTGGCTGAATGTCCAACGGCAGATTTGGCATCATCGGGTTTGCCGTATAATTCCCAACACCGATCCTTTGTGTGACCAAGTTTATCACAATGGTCACATTTAGGCCTCTCCTTCTTCTACTTTCCATTGTTGAATGTTGGTTGTCCTCCACTAGCCACCATTGCAGAAGCTTCAAAATTGTTAGATGTGCCTTGCTTTCCCATCATGATCTTCTTGTAGCTCTCTTCACGTCGAACATTGGCAAATGCTTCATGAAGACTCAATAGAGGGCTCTTTGATAAAATCCATGCACGAACATCATCCAAGTTCTTATTCAAGCCAATTAAGAACTTGTATAGGCGTGCTTCTTCAACAATCTTTTTATAATAGGCGGCATCGTCAAGACACTTCCGTTTGTATTCTCGAAACATGTCTAATTGTTGCCAATGATGGTTGAGAATGTTGAAGTATTGTGTGATGTTGAGATCTCCTTGTTGTTGATCATGAAGAATACTCTCAATCTCAAACAACCCAAACGTGTGAATATGCCTCCTTAGCAACTTCCCAATTTCTGCTGCTGTTTTATATAGGAGAAAATTTTCTCCTATCTCATTCGTCATGGAATTGAGAAGCCATGACTTAACCAAATTTTTGGGTTAGGTTTTCAGAGATTGCTTTGATACCATGCAGAATTTTAATGTGGAATTCTGTGAAGAATAAGAATTCTCACCCCTTTTTCATTACTGTCGTATAGGCTATATATAATGAGTACAAGAAACAACTTTCCTAAAGAATAGGGAACGTTGATAAAAAGAATAGGAAAGTTGATACATAGAATAAGGAAACTATAGGGAAAGTTGAAAACTAATCTTCAACAAAATAAGGAAACAAAGATACCTTCTAATAATGCCTCATAACTTTCTGTCAAAGATAGAACCGAATCCCCTCTATTCCTAAAATAGCAAATAAAATAACAAATCAGAAAGATTAATGCCTAGAATAATTCCACAGATCCCATATGAAGAATAACTATTATGGCTCAATAAGATCCCATATGAAGAATAACTATTGAGGACAACCATTGCTGCTATCGGAGATTGACAATTCAAGATGTTGGGAGTTAGGATAGTTGTAGGGTTGGTGCTACGCCATGCTTGCTGCTATCCATCATTTTAGGCATGGGGTATCAACAGCTCATATCAATCCTCTTATAGGAGATATCAGTATTTCTCAGGTTTTTTGTTTTCAAATAGTGCTTGTTCTGTAGTTGTTCTGTGATCGGCAAGATCTCTGTGAATAGTAATGATGTATGTGTGTCCGATCACTCAATTATTGCATGCTTACTGTCATGGATACTAATATCTATGATTTGCTCCGAGAGACTCTAAGGTTATGATTTCCTCCGTTGAAGTAGTTCTAAGTACATATGTCCTATGCAGATGGTGTAGGTGCTAAGTAGAAGACTTGGCTGGAAGATCTTCTTTGTTAGATTGATGTCTTACTTATGTATTAGCTTATAGCTATGACTCGGTTATATTTCATGTCCTGGCCTAAGCTGGAAATTATGTACGAATACTCATGTAATCCACAAGATGACTCCGATGCATCTACGAACTTTTTATATTAAGCATGAATTGATGTTTGAGCTTATCCCGCAGATGTTATCTGTATTTACGTTTTAAATTTTTATGGTAATTTTGGATTTTGCAAGGTGTGAAAAATACCTTAACCAACAGGTCATATTTGTAATTTTGGTTTGTAGACGCATCAAAATACAGGGAACAATAGAAACATATACCAACATAAAGAAAAAATCCTAATGGAGAAGTCCATGGAAAACACTAAAGTAGTGATGAAATCTATTATGATACAAACATGTACAGTTCAACAAAAATACATTGAAATTTCTCAATGATACATGGAACAATCCTATTCTTGATGAAATGAAACTGATGATATGAAATTTAATAAAGCTTCAGCAACCAGATGATAAAAATATATATAAAGCTAGGAAAGCCACCTAAAGAAACTAGCTTTTGCACTTGCATCTGCTATGCTTACCACATAAAATCATCACACGAAGGGACTAACTTTTGCTGTATTTTTAAGAACATAAATACGGTCTTCTGTGTTTTATCATGCATATAAAGCATAATATATTGATAAATACATGGCAAGTAATAAAGATTTAGCTGAAAAAGGACAAAGAAGACTTCACTTGGACATACTGGAATATTTAGGGAACTCATGGATTGAGCAGGGGGAACAATGGAGATAGCTAATAAGACCTAAAATAGGGAACTCACTATGGCTCAATGGTTAAGGCATTGGTCTCCCTCCACAAAGAACAATGTTCAAATCCCTACACAATTACCAGCAGCCCTGCTGTATTTAGTGTCTGGAGACTCTACACTTAACTTGAAGAACATTTATGTGAGATCCCAATAAGCAAGGCACGACTATGGGCATGATTTGAACAGCACACAGAGTCATGTTAAATAATTAAAACTGTTCACGGAAAGCTTTCCATGAGGCAAGATTAGGGCAGGATCTGAACTGCATACAGACTCGTTAAACAATCAAAGCTGTGCAGAGAGAGTTTTCCACAAGGCAATATTATGGGCACAATTGGAACAGCACAGAGTCATGTTAAATAAATAATCAAAAGCAACCACGGAAAGTTTTCCATAAGGCAACATTATGGGCAGGATTTGAACTGGACACTGAATCATGTTAAAAAATTGAAACTGCACAGGGAAGTTTTCCATAAGGCAAGATTATGAGCAGGGAGAGATTTCCGGTGGGAAATACCAAATATCATACACGGTGAACTTCAATAAAATATAAAGAACACCCCTATATTTAATAAAAAGGGTGCATGAACTTTGTGCCCCATCACACTCGGTCACCATCTCCGTTAATCTGGAGCAAAAAGAGGGGGCCAATGGTGTTGGTGCTGCAGTGAAAAGGGTGGCAATCAAAGCAATGACATTGCCTTTGATATTAAAATGCAACATGCCATATGGATCATTTGAGAGAAATTTTAAAAATACAACTCAATGAAATATTAGACTTCATCTCAATAGAAATTTTTATCAGTATCAGATACAACTAGTACTACAAATATTTTGTGTTCACGATATAAAGTATAGAGCATAAGCAATGACCATGGCCATTTGTCATACATCTAGGACATTACAAAATCCCTTTTATAAGTTTACGTGGAGGAAGATGTTTCAAAGGGCACATTAAATTAATCGAATGAGGTCAAAAACATTCAGCTAGCTATTCATGTCCTGTTCCCGTCTAACAAGAATCTATGACTAACCAAACCTTCTAACATAAGAACAATTAGACATTATGGGCACCTCTGATAAATATTTCAGTTCAACCATAAACAAATAAAATATAAAAATGACATTAAACTCAATTGGCAAAGTGCAGATGAAAAATAATTAATGAAAAAAGTCCTCCTTTTGAAGAAGATAATGAAAGAACAGTTCATAAAGTTTATTTATAATGACACGGCAAAGCAATTTTAAAACTTTGGTAATAATAAATACTTAGACGACACACATCCAGAAATTGAATACCTGATATAATCTTTTCTTGTTGCTGCCATCCCAAACATTGACAAAGCCATCACAACCCCCAGTTGCAAATGTACCATAGCTACAATACCATTGAAAGTTAAATTGTATAACTAAAGAGCACAAATTCAACAATCTGAGTAACTATGATAGTAGCGTAAATAGAATTAAAAAGACAACTTACATTGGATGAAAAGCGATGGCATTTACTGGATATACAGTATCTCTACCTTCCTCTTGCTTACGGTGACACTTAAAAGCATATCTACAATCAGTATATTCACTGCTTTTCAGCTTTGCTGTAATGTTTTTAAACTTTATCTTTTACTGATATCCATATTTAAATACATCCATCTCGAAACAAGAAAATTTGACATCATCTATATGATGCAGAGAACAAGTAGGGCTAGGGAAAAATCTATCAAGCAAGCATATACGCAACAAATGGTAGCTATGAAGAAAATTTTTTCGTTTACTATAGAAGTCAAA
This sequence comes from Gnetum montanum, assembly GCA_015680685.1. NCBI lineage: Eukaryota > Viridiplantae > Streptophyta > Gnetopsida > Gnetales > Gnetaceae > Gnetum > Gnetum montanum. Next base: position 62,492 of record MNCI01031904.1, read on the forward strand.
TGAAATATGAATTTAATGAAGGAAAATACCTTCTTGCTTGCATAGTGGGAGACATGTCAAAGAACTCCATTGCTACACGACCCTCCACAGAACTGAGTGCAAACCCTGCAACATATATCTCAAGTGACCACTGTATATATTTTTCCCAGAAAAAAATTACAAAAACTTTTGAAGAAAGAAAAGCACTTCTTAATGAATTACACTGCATGTAATGGATTAAAACATGTATGAAACTATGTAAAATTTTGTCCACGATAAAATACTTTTAAAACATAATAAAAGCTTGGTGAAGGCCATGCAGCTGAAAGGCTGAAAAGCCCAATGCTAAGTGTTTGCTCAATAGACAAAATGTTAAGACAAGATAAAAACATGAACAAAACAGTATCAAATATGAAGGTAAGACCTGTACATATGAATTGAAGCAATTTACCTGTTCCATTTGGATAACAACGCACACATCTAGTCTGGTACTTTAATGATGACTCCCTGTGATGTTCAGGTTGTGACATATTTCGGATGTCATAAATATTTATGTGTCTCCCAGCTGTAGCTACCACCAAATGGTGACTAACTAATGACATGGAGTACACACGCTCTGGTTGCTGAAACGTACCCACAAGGGTTTTTTGCCCACCAGCACCTCTTGGGTCCCAACATTTAATTGTCTTATCCCAACTGCCTGTTATGACTTGCCCTGCCAACACGTAACCACAAGTACTTTTTAAAAAATTTCAATTTAAACAACTGCAACATAAAAATTCTTGCTACAACACTGATATGCCATTCAAGACTAAGATCCTAATGCCTAACACATAACCTAACTAATGAGAAGTAACAAGAAAATCATCATCATAACTGACTTTATCCCAAAAACATGGGTTGGCACCGTTAAGATAGACGGAAGATTAACAATGATTTTTACAGCTGTCTAGCTGATGTCTTAAACATTGTTTTTTTTTTTACCATGTCCCTATGTGACATGTATCACAGCATAGCCCTTATAATCAAACCCATTATTTGAAAACCATAAGCTGCATGCTTTAACCAATTGAGATAACCCTCATTGATAGAAAATCTAAATTAACAATATCAATGAAATGACAAACAATATTGATGTCTAATAAATGAAGAAAACTTCCCTACAGAACTCTGAGAAACACCAAAACAATTTAAATACTTCAAAAAATCAAGTAAATGAAAACAGTGCATACCAGCAGAATATGAATATTCCACACAACGAACAGGAGCATCATGCCTACCCAAAATATCCTCCTTTCCTGAATTAAAATCACATCTGTATGGCCAAAAACATGGTTTCATTTATAAAATAATAAAATCTACATCAAGTAAACAAGTACTTTTTAATAAAAACAACCGCAAATAAGTACAGAAATTGTTACAGTAAATTATTCGAAAATATGACTTTGGGTAACCAATGCTCTTGATGTGCAAATCAGTTGCTCTGTGACATTAGATGTTTTGAAAAATCACCAACAAATTAGAATAAATCATTTAAAAATTCCTTGAATATAATAATAAATCAGCTCTTAGTTTTACAATGTAATCTAATTTCTTTGCTGAAAATCTATTTTTTACAATAAGATAATCCACACATGAAAGCTTTCATATCTAGTATTCAGATAGAATTGTTTCTCCTTTTGTTTTCAACTATTGGTCTTTGCACAATCAACTCTTTTTACGAAATGCAATCCTTAACCTGGTAAAAATATGTGAGATCCAATTAATGTCGCTTTGACTACAAAAAAGCTACCGTACCTTCTAACAGTCTGGTCAGCACTTGCACTAAATCCGGAAAAATCATCATGGAAACAACAATCCAGTACAGGCCCTCCATGCAGGAACTCCCCTCTTAGTTTATTGTCACTGGCATCATACAAACGCAACTTCTGTGGAAGACAAGAAAACGAAAAGTCATTCATACACCATTTCGTAACAACCTAAACCTACAAAATCATAAGTCACATATGAAAGAGATAACAAATTCAGGAACATACTGAACAACAAAATTCTAGGAAAGTTCACATAATGCCAAAAACGATTTTTAAAAAAATAATCCAAAAACTAAACAGACGGCCGTACTTCGGATCAACTACTTCAAAAACTTTTTAAAAGAAGGATAAAAAACAAAGGTCATTCACACACCATTTCTAACAAATTAAAACTCCAAAATCATAAGCCACATATGAAGGAAATAACAACCTCAGGAACATACTGAAACAACAAAATTATATAAAAGTTCACATAATCCCAAAAATGCTGAGAAAAACAAATAATCAAATAACTAAACAGATGACAGTACTTCGGATCAACTACTTTAAAAACACTTTTAAAAACGCTCAAAATATGGCAGAAACCTATAAAAAAAACTTGGTAAAAGCGCGAATCTTCGAGCTTTCCAAAAATTTTCAACGCACTAAGAGATTTCGCCAAAGTAAGCAAATTACCTAAATCCTGTGCACAACAAACAACTTCCTTTAACAGGAAACAGTCAAAAACGCTTACTCTATCCCAGGATGAAACCAGCAAATTGTCCGAATGATTGCTGAAACGCAAATTGGAAATGCCGTCCGCGGGAGGGATTGAGAGCTCACGGCCAGGCGGAGGAGGAGGCGTAGGCGTAGGCAAAGAAACAGGTCCAGCAGCGCCAGCGCCCATCATATCTTCTACTCTACTCTCCTATCACAAATTTTTTCCTTTGAACAAATGTTTTCTTGCTTGCTTGCTTGCTTGTGTGCGTGCCTGATGCCTCAACTTCTAAAATTCAAACCCTTGCCACTGCCACTGCAGAGAGAGAAATGTAACGAAACCAACGTTCAAGTGATAAAACGAGGACAAATATGCCGAACCGTCCGTTACAGTGACTGCAATTTAAATCCTTAGCCTGCGCAGGATCAGGGGAAAGTGCGGTATTCTCTTTGAGTTTGAACTCGTGAACCCGTGAACATAATATATGGGTGTCTCGCGTACGTCCCACCAGTTTTATCGTTTTCTAATTCTTCTCGTTCTTGACTACTTGTTTGTTGCAGAGCATATTTTCGAATTCATTTGCATACGGCTTTGTTACAAAGGGTAGTTTGGAATTCATTTGTTTGTATACTAGTAGTGTAAGGTGGTTCAAATGCTTTGCACATGTATTTTTTATGGGTAAATATTGAACTCGGTACTTTAAAACCTTTTTGATTTTGGTGGTAGGGTGATTGTTGGAAGTTCGAAATAATTGTAATAGAGGTACATTTCAATATTTCAAAGTTCCAATAGCCCCTTGTAATATAAGTACATCTCAAGATATATAGTCCAATTACAATTTTATAACTCAACATTACCTATCACAATAAATCTTCTAAATCAAGAGTCTTACCACTAGGCTACCACTTCATTATTAAACTAAAACTAGAAGCCTATATGTATCCCTTAGACATATAGCCAACATGAAACTTTTATTATATTGGGGGCGTTGAAACCTAAAATAATTGTAATATGGGTACATTCTATGATATATGATCCACTTAGAATTTTATAGGGGTTTGTTGCAACCTCAAAATAATTGAAATATAGGTACACCCCAAGATATTTAGTTCAATTCAACCCATGACTTGGAGCTTTCAAATCAAGAGTCTTATCACTAGGGTAACACCTTCATTCTTAAAATGTTATGGAATTTTGGTGTTGGACCCCAAAAATATATATATATATTAGAAATAAAAATTTATAGTACAAAAGTCAAGGAGTACTACAAAGAGGAGAAACTCCAAATCAACAAAATGGAAAGGTTTGATGGTTTTGGGAATGTCTTTTTGGGTTTTCATGCTTACAACTAATCTTGAAAACCCTCTCCTCTAAGTTAGGAAATGAGACATTCCATGGAAAGATTAATATTGGGTGAAGGGGGAGGAGGCTTCCACCCTGTCAATAAAATCAACATTATCAAAAGATATTATCTCCATATCTTGACCAATAGCTACAAATGAATTATTAGGAGTTAAAATGTCTTAAACATATTGTCCAGTCTAAAGATTTAGCATGTAATTGTCAATAGATAGACTTCCTCAATGTTTTTTTCTTATGAAGAGCCATTTGTAAATCATCTAAATCAACAAGTTTCTGTGAGACCTTAGGAACAAATATTTATTTCTCCTTAGTCATTAAAGAATTCTTTGAAATTGATTTGACTAGAACCTTCTTCAAAGATACATTTTGTTAAACATTAGTAAAAGAAAAATGTGGGCTAATTGTTGAAATATTAGTAGAAGAAATCATTGTTGGATCTATAGCATTTGTAGAAAAAACCTTAGTAGGATTTACAACATTTGTAGAAGAAACGTTAGTAGTGTTTGTAGTAGCTTGGTGCTAACATGCTTGCATAGCCTTTTTTTGTAGCATAAAAGAACATGAATCAAACATATGATCCTTTTAATGATAATAGTGACATGACTTTGGAAAACTGTAATAAATAACTTTCTACACAAAATCAATTCTGCCATCACGTAGAAGAATTTCTCACTTAAGCAAATAAAGATCCACCTCAATCATATATCAAATTTTATGAAAACCACTAGTTGTAACTAGGATTTCAAAATCCTTTATTGGCTCAATTTAAAAGGCAATATCATTTTCAACTTTTTGAAAAATTAATGGAAGATTGGGCAATTTAACAAAGCAAGGAACCCTTCAAAATTTAGGAGATGCTAGATCTAAAAAGGGACTCTAGTGTAGGAACACCTCTTCCAAACCCATTTTCATCCCTATAGGTAGAAGAATGAAGGTCTTGAGTAGCTTGGAAAACATCTTGAACCATTGTAGACATCTTGCTTAAGAGCTAAGATGCTACAGGAGATGTCTTGGTGACCTGGAAGATATCTTGCTTAAGAGTTGAGATGTCAAAGAAGACATCTTTCTGATAGTGTAGATGTTTTGTCTCAAAGCTAGGTTGACAAAGGAGACATCTTCCTAGTAGTGTAGATGTCTTGCCAAAAATGTCTTATTTCTAAAAGAGACATCTTGTCTCCAAAAATGAGGCTTCTTGCATTACATATAAATGTCTTACTTAAATGATGAATTTATCAAAGAGACATCTTGTTAAGCCTATAGACATCTCTTTTGACCTTGGAAAGTTCTGATGTATTAGTTCCAAGATGGGAAATAGCTTAGAATATTAAGTTAAATACAAGAAAGATTTCCCTAGGTGATAAAACACCTTATGATGTAGACTATGATATCATATCTACGATATTGTAATTATGATATTGTAGCTCTACTGACATCATCATAGATATGATATAGTGGGCCATAGTCATGTCTATAAATACCAACCCACCATTCTGTTGAAAACAACTTTTGACCAACACTTAGCAAAATTCTTGTAGTTTGTTTTCATAAAGTCAAAGTTAGAGTGAATGCCCGTGGTATGGTCAATTATAGTTGTACAAAATCTTTATTTGAGTGGATTGTTCCTAGACATAATTCATGAATAGAAATAAAGATCAAGATTATTCTTCATCATTACAACATATCGCTTAGCATAGATTCACTTGTTCATAATGTTTACTTTTATCAAGTCATTTACTATTCCAATGTCTATTAGTAAGGTGGAATAAGTACGACTAGTTTTGAGTGTAAAGTCTAATTGTTTGGTAACCAAGTAATAACTTTGCTTGATTCGCTTAATAGTAAAGTTGCCTAGAAATCTCAGTAATAGTTACATCAACCTAGGACATGTACGGAAAACTAAGAATTAATACTTATCACCATAGAATATAATAACTTTGCATTTCCATTATACTTAGAATTAGAATTTACAACCATTTTCATCATGTTTACACTTAGCCTTATTAACAGCCAATCAATATTAGCTTATCATATACCTCACTAAGAGTTAAGCCATAGGATTTGCACCTCACTAACTTTAAGTGGGAAGACAATGATCATGAAATTAATATCATCTCACTAGTATACTTTCATTGTCCATCCAGGGATTATGATCTAGTCATGTATGAACACTTGTGACTTGTATGGTTGAGAGTTGGAATACCCAACTGCTCATCACTAGGGTTCTAGCTTTGTGTTTTGATAAATATTAGTTTGTGTTGCAAGTTTAGAAGGAGAGAGTTGAGAGAGAGATTGTATGTGAGTGATATGCATCTTAGTGATCAAGCTTCTATGGTGGTATTAGCCATAACTCTTCATATTTGGATCTTGGTCCTATGTGAGGGAGAGATCTAGATTGATTGTGCCTTGCATTAAGGTTGATCATGTGTATGGTTGTAAAGCCTCATGCTTTGCAATAACATTGAGTATGGGAGTCATTTGTTCTATGGGATTATGATTCCATTGTAGTTGTAATCTTCTTTCAATTTTAAGAGAAGATTGTTATTTTTCTTGTTGTCTAGCATGAATTTAGTATATTTTAAAGGATTAAAATAATTTAGAGTGACCTTACACTAGGATTGATATTAGATTTTAGGTTTGTTATTATTTGAAATTTGATTGTGGACTTTTTGTATTTGCTTCAAATGACTCCTAAAAAGAAAAATGTTCAAGTCATGAATAGAGACATGGAGAGCATGAAATCTATCTTTCAGGTGATGGTTGAATGGTTGGATGGAATTAGTGCTAAGATAGATAGAAATGTAGGTCCAAGTTGTATTTAGGCTCATGTTGATGATGAGCATTCTCATTTAAATGGTGATAAAGAAGTTTTTTAACTTGGCAAAGCGGGAGCACATGAGGAGAAAGAGCATTCTAGCTATGGGAGTGTGAGAATCCATCTGCCTAGGATTCTAGGGGAAGAGAATTCAAATCCTCATGTTAGAACTTCAAGAGCTCCATCAAAAAAATCTACTTCTTCTCATGAAAACCTTGACAATGAAAATGAAGCAAGACATGCTACAGGATGCAAGAGTTCTATAAGATCTCTATATGTGGAATTGAAACCTTTCAATGGTATAGATGACACTAATACTTTTGCAAGTTGGTTGAAGGTACTTCACAAGCATTTTGAGCTAGAGGCACCAAATCATCTTAGGACACCAATTTTTCAATCTAAACTAGAAGGTATGACTTCTTCTTGGTGGAAAAAAGAGTCAGAAAGTTATAAAAGGTAAAATGGTCAACCTATCAAGGATTGGTATTTGATGAAATATAGGTTGAGATGGAAATTTGAAATATCTTGGTAGAGACAAGAGACAATTATGAATCTTAAATTTCTTAGATAGGGAGATAAAGACATGAAGAAGTTTTATATTGAATTTTATGATTTATTCCATTAAGCTAAGGTAAACTAGGGGGAATATGAACATGCTTCAATCTTTCTTGGAGGTCTCAAGATGACATATTAGTTGGAGTTGTCATTCTATGAGTCTCAAACCCTTTATGAGGCTTATGATATTTTACTCAAGGTAGGAAAGAAACTTAGTGGATTTGGAAGTAGGAGCAAACGAACTTCAAAGAGGAAGGACAATGGATCCAAATTAGAAAAGGAATCCAAGTTAAAATTTGAAGATAAAGATGGCAGCCATGACAAGAGGTAAGATAAGGATGATAAAAAAGATAAGGCTAAGAAGGATCAAGATAAAGAAGACAAGGATTAACAAAAAAACTCATGTAAAATTTAATGCTTCAAATGTGAAGAGTTGGGACACAAGTAATGACAAGGTAGCCAAGGGTACAAATGTACAAACCATGGAGGTGAAGGAAACATCTAGCCAAGCTCTTCAAAGAGGTAATCCTAATGCTCCCAAAATTGAGAAAGTTTCTAAATTGAATTCATATGCATTTATAAGAAATGTGAATACAGGAGACAATTTCACAAGAAAGTTATTATTTCAGATTAGGGCAAGATGTTTGCTTAGTAGGGAATGAATTCATATTTTGATTAATGGTGGAGCCTAAGAAAATGTTATTTCTTCTAAGATAGTTGCTAGATTGGGTTTAGTGACAAATCCTCATCTAAGATCTTAGAAGTTGCATTGGTTATCTAAAGACTTCTCTTAAGAGGTAAGAGAGTAATGTGTCTTGAAATTTAAAATTTGGAGTTATCATGATGTTGTGAAATATGATGTTCTACTAATTGATTATGTTGATGTGAATTTTGGAAGGTCTCGGAATTTTGATAATGGTGCTCAATTTGATGGAGCAAGAAATATGTGAAGTGTAGCAAGACTGGATGGAATCCATGAGTTGATTCTTATGACAACTGAACAAGTAAGGTAGAAAAGCTCATTTAATGCTTCCTTAATTCTTCGTAGGAAGAGAAAGTACATTAAGGATCATGATAAGACTAGTTTTGATTTTGTGATTATATAACTATTGCTTCTAATCATAGTTGTTATATAGGTAGATCTTCTAGTACGTGTGTTAGGCTTGAAAGAGCTATTTCCCATAATGTTTAAAGAGGAATTGAATGGATTTCCACCATCAAATTGATTTCATCCCTAGTGCTACCATTTCAAATGAGAGGGTATACCAACTAGCATTGAATTCGTAGGCAAAATTGCAAAGGTAGGTAGATGAGCTACTTGCAAATGGCTTCATGAGGGAATCCATTTCACCTTGTGTAGTTCTAGTAGTACTTGTGCCAAAGAAGGATAACGAAGAATGGAGAATGTGCATTAATTCTAGGATTATGAACAATATTATAGTGAAGTACAAGTTTTCAATTTCAAGGATGGATGATATCCTTAATGTCCTTGCCAATGTAGAGGTTTTCAGCAAAATTAATTTGAAGAGTGAATATCATCAAATTTGAATTAGGCATAGTGATGAGTGAAAGATCACTTTCAAGATGTTGGAAGGATTGTTTAAGTGGATGGTAATGCCATTTGGGCTTACAAATATCCCTACTACTTTCATGAGGCTGATGCATGATGTCCTCAAGGATTTGATTGGTAAGTGTTAAATTATCTTCTTTGATGACATTTTGATGTGCATATCTAATAAGGAAGAGCACTTGGATTACCTGAAAAGAGTTTATCTTAAGTTGGAGAAGGCACATTTGGTGATCAATGTGAAGAAGAGTCATTTCTTTAAGAGGGAGATCACGTGTTTGGTACATGTGATTTCTAAAGATCAAATTCAAATGGAAGCTACCAAGGTGAAGACTATTAGACATTGGCCAACTCCTAAAAATTTTGGGGAGGTAAGATCATTTTTTTTGGTTTAGTAGGTTTTTATAGGAGGTTCATAAAAAATTTCAGTGGTATATCATGACCTATGTTTGCTTTGCTTAAGAAGAATCAAGATTTTAGGTGGGATGATGAGACCTAAAGGATTTTTGACTTATTGAAGGCAAAAATAACTAGTGAATTAGTGCTTGCAATACCATATTTCTAGAAACTATTTTACATGGAGATGGATGCAAATGGACTTGCCATTGGAGGGGTGCTTTTACAAGAAGGAAGACTTGTTGCTTTCTTTTCAGAGAAGTTGAATGAATCAAGATAGAAATATAGCATATATAAGAAGGAAATGTATGATATTCTTTAAAAAATCAAACATTGAATGTATTATTTGTTGTCCAAGGAGTTCACCTTGATGACTGACCATAAAGCACTTCAATTTCTTAATTCTCCAAAGAAGTTGAGTGTCAAACACATGAAGTGGATGGCACACTTACAAGAATTTAATTTTGTGCTCAAGCATAGAAGTGGGAAGGCAAATGTAATGGCTAATGCTTTTTCTAAGGTGTATGTGGTGAATATGAGCATGCCTTATGTGAAAGGTATGAATGATTTTAATAATTTGTATGATCATGATTTATATTTTAGGTAGATTTGGAGAAGCCTCAAAGAGCCATTCTTGAGTAGGTTAAATCAATGGAGGGACTATCATATTCAATATTAATTGATATTCAATAATAGGAAGGTTTGCATTTCCAATTGTGATTTTAGGAAAAATGTTTTGGTTGAAAAAGATTGTGGTGACTTGATAGGTCACATGGGTAGAGATAAGACATTAAAACCTATGAGTAGGTACTACTTTTAGCCTAGAATGGCCTTTGAAGTCGCTAAATTTATGAAGGAGTGTTTGACATGTTAGAAATTAAAAGGATGTAAAGGAATTGATGGACATTATATGCCCTTGCTAACTCCCTAGGATTCGTAGAAACATATGTTAATGGGCTTTGTGAGCAGTGATGAGCAACGAGTAGTCCCTATGCCCAATCATATGAATCACTAGCATTCACTAAGTGATCTAGTCGAATTCTGTAGACTTTACCTCTTTAAGTAAACTAGGTCTAGGAAGTGAATCTAATGTACGTGATCATTGTCTTCTCAGTTTCACTTGTGAAGTGCAAGTATATGATTAAGTGTAACTGAGACATGATTTTTATCATTTTATATTTATTATTTAAATCGCTCAAGTGCCAGAAAATAACATGATTAAATGTTTAATTAATCTAATAACTAACTAATATCTTAACTAATCCTAACATAAACATTTGTTCCCATTTACCACACACATCCTAAAGCACATTACAACATTACTGGGTTATCAAGTATTAAGTGCTACTAGGATTGCCAAACATTAACATACTATCACAATGGTCATACTTATGTGTATTAATTAATCACTAATTAATTAGTTAATTTGATTTATTAAATTAAATTACTCAAATAATAAATGCATTAAGTAAACATTAAGCTAATTCCAAATATTGCAAAGTTTGCGAAGAAAGCTCGTCTTTATTGTTGGTCATATCGAGGTGCTTAGGTACATTAGTGTTCAAATAAAGATTTGTACACTTCTCACTCCTACTTCGGGTACTTAGAAAATATTCTAACTATTAAATGAAAAAAATGTAAGAGTTTTTCTAGGATACTAAAGAATGGATGTTATAAATATAGGTGACAAAAGACACTACGTTGATGCATATGCATCAACAAGTCAAACCCTGTGTTGATGCGTACACATCAACGGGATTGTGTTGATGGGATTTCATTAATGCAACCCATGAACGTGACTCATCATATCCCCATGACTGAATGAAAACTCATCCTTGAGTAAACAAAAGGATGAACAAGTTCCTTACAAAATTTTGGGAAGATATGGGATTATTGACTAACTATTGACATACAAAAAATGAATAAACACAAATAAACATTAAGTGCCCAAGTGTATGGATTTACAATCATTACAAAACTGGGTGTTCATGGCAACAAAATTGAACACCATGATAAAAATTGACAGCATAACTCCTCTGACAACTTGAAGATAGCGAAGAAAATTAGATGGTCCCAGGTGATGAAGGTTTCTAAGGTGCCAAAGGACCTTCTCCTACATCAGATGCACATGGTTGTTGTGGTTGAGGAGGTGGTTGTGGCTTTCTAGTTGCAACTGTAACTTTTGGTGGAAGACAAAAAACATCCAGTAATGCTTTCATCTTCTCCTCCTTACTCCTAGGATCATACATAGTCCACATAGCATTGCCAATGTGGACCGGTATAGGAACATCCTAAGGATAGGGCATTGTAGGGACTAGCTTCTTCACATTGACGAACCAAGCTACGAATTGCTTCTGTTTAATGTCAAATTATTTGACAACATTCTACAGCTCCTGTTAGTCATTCAACTTCTTTGCCAAGTTCTTATTTGTTGATCTTTGATCAATGAAGTGCTTCTTGAGAACATTGAGTTCCACATTTTTTGTTTCAAGCTTTTGCTTGATCTCTTTATGATGCTTGAACTTAACCTCGTACAATAGGTATGGGCCACTTGCTTCTCCAAATCTAACTGCAGCCTTTCGACAGTTAGCGTTGTCAAGTTTGCATAGTGGAGGCTGCAAGCTCTATGTATTTGGTCATTTCCTTGATCTATAACTCCTTGAGGTGGATTTTAGCTTTGTTGTACATGTTTAGCCCATCAAAAATAGGTTACCATATCTCACCTCCTTGTTGGAGCTACGGGAGGACCTCATTCACCTTTGCCTTTGCTAGTTGCATGTGTTTCTTTTTTTATCTCTTTCTACAAGCCAACCTGGTCCTTGTAGTTGTTCTTAACTCATTTGAATTTCAAGGCCTTGTTCTTCTAATTGGTAATTTTGATTGTAGATCTCTAGTGAAGGGTATGGACCTCCTTCATCGAGAGGTAATGGTTCTTGACTATCAACCTTCTCAAATCCATTGACACATTAGCAAGCTGCTCCTACTGCTGTTGCATGTATTCAACCATTTGCTTTTTTAAAGCTCAGTAGTATGCAGGTGATGATTGTTCTTGGTTAGATTTACATTCTTCCAGTGAATCTCTAGTAAGTCCTTTTGACTGTTGTAGATAGTTGCATCAGCTAAGGATTGGTCAAAGATTGTTAACTCCTTCAAGTACTAGAGCTTGGACTAAAGTTATTGAAAAGCTTCATCCTTGGTTATTTCTTGCCTAAGTATCGTGGGATCAGCAAAGTGAGCTCTAAGTTCAACAACCTCTATAGCCAAGTGCTGATTTTTAGCTTTGGCTATTTCAAGTTGAGCTTTTGCAATGATGCACTTGCCCCTTACCTCCAACAGCATTGACTAAGTAGCAAGGATGTCATTCAGAAGGTCAAATACCTCCAAAATCAATTACTAGGTTCCCACCAATTGTTCCAATAATTCCTCATGTTGGGCCATGTTGAATCTTCCATTGATCATTCCTATGGACATTTGCACATTTCTGAGCATAACACTATTTGGCATAGATGCTGTAGAAACATTTAGGACCTTGCCTACTTTGTTTGCCATCACCTTGGCCATTTTTTTCTATCCTTGATGTTGCATCACTAAGATAATTGCTCCATCATCCTCCTCCAAGCATACCAAGAAGGTAGCAGAATTTCTAGAGATTTTTGGAAACTACTGTTATCCTGGAATGGACACTGTTATCTCTCAGGCACCAGGATTTGAGTGCATGGGTGCCTGCATTCATTGGCGAGAGAAAGTTAGCACTGTGTCTTCCAACCAGCTTGTCATACAAGTTATCTTGTTTAGATGACTCAAGGTTGGTTCATAGATAGATAGGTCACCACTTGGACTTTCTTGCTGCTTTTGCAAGAGTTGCTCTTAGAGCTTGTGCATGCACTTCATAGCAGCACACGCCTTCGATGTTGTTTCATTAGTGGGTAGTGGTGGTGGATGCTCCTCTTCCTTGGTTATAACAAGGGCCTTGTCCTTCATCATTTTCGCCCAAGAGGTGATAGGAACATGTCTCAATATGTCATTCGTGTAGTAGGCTATCCCTCTTGTTTTGCATAATTTTTGGATGAGACATGGAAAGGGGAGTGCCTTCCTTCCACATTCATTTTCCTTGAACTTCTTCTCTATTTCTAGATAGATCAACTATGGAAGGTTAATAGAGAATTTTCTTCTTAGAGCGGTGCATGCATGAGTGGAGAAGATAGTCACCTTATTGGACCTCACCATTGAATTAAGGTGGTAGGCCACTATCTTGATGTATGCACGTTCTACTATGGTAAGTGCACCATACTCTTTATAGTACACTCTGTAGCATTGTTGGATCCACTCCTTTATGACCTCTAGGTCCACTTTCATGGAGATCTTTTCTAGATTGGTCCTAGTTTTAGGCAAGCCAAGGGCCTCAAAAATGGCCTTCATCAAGTAGGATACATTGATGTCCTTGATTATCACAACGGCATTTGGTTGCCTATTATTCTAGAAGAGAGAGGTCTCTTCCATGTACCACTCCCTACTAGAAGTGATGATGGACTACATGGGAGAGCTTTGCAGCTACGTTGTGACATCTGCTAGCGTAAAGTCTAGGAAGGTACCAAAGTTTAATTCCTAGAGAACTAAATGTTGAATATCCCTAGGCTAAATCTGCCTAAGGCAAACATCTATCAATGTAACTTTAAGGCTTGGCCTTGGTCTAGAGCCTCATCCTGGTGGGATTACTGTGTATTAGCCTAGGAAATTTGTAGGAAAAATTCCACTTTGGGCTTCTCCTGAAGAGGTCCCGTTACATGAGTTTTTGCTACATGCTCTTGGGGTTGTTCTTGTTAGCCCCTTCCAATTCTAGGTTGCTTGTCCCTTGGGTTAAGATAGTCCTCCTTTCTATAGGCATTTTGGTCTTGGTGTCATTTGTAATCATAACATGATCAAGGATTAGCATTTGGTGTGCAACTTTGGAATACTTCAGTACCTTATCTCTTTGGGTTAGTTACACTTGGCTAAATTGTGATCATGGCACGTTTGATTATTTTAATATTATTTCATTTTAATGTATACCAGAGTTCATTGGAAAGGTTTAACTCTCATAAATTAGTTATTTTAATATTATTTTATTAGTTAAACCATGGTGGAGTTAGAAAATTTTTTGAAATTTTTTTTTGTCAAGAACCTAAGGTTTGTGGTCCCCACAACATAGAGCTTACCGCTAGTAGCTGCAAGATCAAGGAACCAAGGTAATTGGACAAATGGTTTGAAAATTATGGGCTCTAGAAGGTTTTGGGCTTTGAAAAATTGCAAAAACTCATTATATGTTTGATGCAAATGGCAAAAATTTTCAAAGTGTTGCACGATATATATAGAATTTTTGCACTACATTGATGGGATCCCATTAATGGGATTGTGTTAATGTGATTGACTATGTTAAGGGGATTCCATCAATGCAGTGGTTAAACACAATTTTCAACTTTGAAAATTAAGGGGAAAATGAAGATTTTTAACATGAAATTAAAGTTCACAAGAAGCCTAGAACACGATGAAATGCATGAAGAGGGCCTAAAGGTTCATAAAAATGAGAATTTATTGGGAGAATGATGGACAAATGCCACGAAGAAGCATATAACTAGATGTAATTGATGCAAAATGTAAAAGATTTTGAAAGCAAGAATGTCTAAGAATAAGGGACTTAACTAGTCCAACGAAGGGAATTGCAAGTGGGCCCTCGCCATAGTAGGCTCATGCCCTTAATGCCCTTGCATATCCTCAAATCAAAGAGTTTGTGGGACCCACAGTTGATTAAGGGTTACGGTAAGTTAAGGACTAAATCACAAGGAAATCTACCTAAGAATTTTGACATTTCAAATTAAGACATGAAAACGGTAGTGAGGTGAGTTATGGAAAGTAGAGATGGATGAGGTAGAGAGAAATGAAGTCTCATATCGTGGTCACATGAAGTCCCTTGTGGATTTTATGGTTAATATGACCTAANTGTGGTCACATGAAGTCCCTTGTGGATTTTATGGTTAATATGACCTAATAATGTCCATCCTAAGTCTAAATTAACACCAACCACTTTTAGTGACTTTACATTGAGACTCTAAGATGAGTCCACCCCCTCAAGACACAAGAATAATCCCATGGACCAATCCTCATTCCTAAAAGAGAAGTAGGAAGTGAGATGGCTCTTAGTTAGAGAGGACCTTCAGGCATGGGTAACATGTCTTTTTAGTCCCATAACTAGTGCTTGGAGCTCGTTATTTTGTCTAAGGAGTGTGCTTTGAATTCCTATTATTATTATTTTTGGATTTTATATTTTTTTTTTGTTTTTGATGGGAACCACACCATGCAAAGACTTTAGAATGGTGCGAAATCCATGATAGCACTCAAGCACCCAAGAGGGCAGCTAAGTAGACAGAGCATCAAATCCCCTTGAAGTCACACCATTGTTTATCCATTTAATCCTTCATAAGTTTGAAAACTACCAAGTTCACAAGTTTGTTATAAGTTGCGTTAAGGAAGGAACCTCATATTTTCAAACAAGGAACACCATAGAGTTTGTGGATGGGTGGATGATGTGGACTTACTACCTGTTATCATGAAAAAGAAACCATGTCTTAGTTATTAATACAAAAATTCAATTATAGAATCTAGACATTAGCAATTAAAAAACATTATAGCAAAAATCACCATCAACTAATAGCTATTGTTGCATTTAGTCTTGGTGGCAATAAAGAAAAATGAAACAAAGCATTAGAAAAAGCATTAAACAAACCCAAACCAAATAAGGTAAAATATAGAAGAATTTGTAAAATATTTAAGAAAGTAAAAAATGTACTAAAGATGGTATAAGATAAAAAATGGTGTAAAACAAAAAAATGTAAAAAACTAAGGAGCCACTTTAATTGATTAGCATGGATGACCATCTTCCCCATGACTAAGTTGGAAGGAGGAGATCTCAAAAATTGAGCATGTGTGTTCGTTTGTTGAGGTGTTTTGATCATTGGCTCTCTTAGGCTCATGGAAAGGTTTAACTTGTTGCATGTTGATCAACAATTTCTTATTTGGGCTTTCAAGTTTGTATATTAACATGGCCTTAGAAGGAAAGGTTTTGTGGATAATATAAGACCCCTCCCACAACATCTGGCACTTGGTTCTTTGTGTTACACATGTGGGATTCTAGTAGAGGACCCTATCTCTTGGTTGAAATTTTACTTTCTATATCCTAAGGTCATATTGTTGTTTATTGAATGCCTTGTGAAAATCATTAGATGTTAGGGCTACCAATTGATTCTTGTCTAGCAAGTTGAGGTTCATCAATCTTTTTTTTTATGCTAGACTCAAGTTAAGGTCAAGGTTACAAACTATTGATAGTGTATAGAGCTCAGCTTGAATTGAAAGTGTTGGTAATTTTCTATACACAAGATCATAGGAAGAGTAGCCAATAGGAAGTTTCTAAGTGGAGTGATAGGCCCAAAGGGCATTGTTGAGTTTCACGCTCCAATCCCTCCTATATTTACTAACTATTTTTGTTAGTATTTTTGTGATTTCCCTATTTGTAACCTGTACTTCACCATTAGCTTAGGGATGGTAAGGTGTTATTAATTTATGTTCAATCCCCAAGCATTGCATGAGTTTTCAAAAGGTAGTGTTTGTAAAATGAGTACCATTATTCGAAATAAGTGTACATAGCATCCCAAACCTATTTATAACATATTGTTATACAAACTAAGTAGTTGTAGAAGACGTGCAATTGGTGATGGCTACAGCTTCCACCCATCTCATACAATAGTCAAGAGCAACTATGATGTATGCCTTTCCATTTGACATGGGTGTGATAAGACTTATGAAGTCAATGTCCCATATATTAAAGGATTCCAATGGTTGGATCCACTACTGAGGTTCCTTCATATGAGCAGTCATCCCAGCATCACATTAATAGTGTTCATAGGAGCAAACAAATTAGTAAGAATCCCTAAAAAGTGTTGGCTAATAATACCCTGTCATGAAAATCTTAATGGTCATGCATCTCCTAGCATAGTGGCCCTCACAAGGGCCCTTATGAGTGTCTTAGAGAATGCATAGTTGATTAGCATCAAGAACACACCAACAACCTAGGCCATTGATGCACACCTTGTAAAGGTGTCCATTAATCTCCATGAAGTGTTTCAGCTGGTGAATAAACTATTATTTTTTCTTGTGATCCCACTCTTGTGGCATCTCCTAGGTAAGAAGATAGGTAAGAATGTGATCGTATCAATTAGGTTCATTAGGCATTTGTTCAATTATGGCCATGGAAAAGAGAAGTTTATCAGGAAATTGATCTAATAGTGGGCTCTCCTTCTCTTTGTTGTCCCATCACAACTAAGACAAGTGGTTAGTAACTACGTTCTTGGTTCCCTTTCGATCTACCATTATAAGATCAAATTCTTGCAAGATCACCAACCAACGTATGACATGGGGGCTCATCATCAATTTGTTCATTAGGAACCAGATTGCACTATGGTCTGTGTGCATGAACACCTTATATCTAAGCACATAGTGCTTGAACTTCTATAAGACAAACACTAATGCCATCAATTCTTTTTCTATTGTGGTTTAATCCAGCTACACACCCACAATGCTTTTATTTAAATAGTGGATGCAACAAGGACATTTCTAATCATGCAACTACATGAGCATGACTTCTAAGGCATAATTTGATGCATCTGTCATAATATGAAATGATCTAGACCTATTAGGTGCTTGTAGAATTAGAGTTTGCATGGGCTTCTACTTGAGATGCTAGAATGCATGTTTGCATTCCTTGGTCTAGACAAATGGAGCATTCTTCTTTGTCAACTCCACCAATGGTTTAGCAATCTTAGAGAAATTCTCTATGAATCACTGATAGTAGGCAGTGTGTTCAAGAAATGAAATCACATCTTTGACTATTTTTGGCTATCTGGTAATTCCTTGGATGACCCTTATTTTTTTAGGGTCCACCTTGATCCCTTTTTTAGAAATTATGTGCTCCAAAACAATGTCTTCTTGGATCATCAAGTGGTTTTTCTTCCAATTGAGCTGAAGGTTTGTCTCCACACACCTTTTTAGCACTTGCTCAAGATAGTTTAGGGCTTTCTCAAATGTAGCCCCATAGGTGGCGAAGTCATCCATGAAGACTTCCACCCCTCTACCAATTTGCTATTGAAAGATGCTTAGGACAAGGTGTTGAAATGTAGTAGGGGCATTAGATAGGCCAAACGACATCTTTCTATATTTGAAAGTTCCCTAGGGACTTGTGAACGTTATTTTGGCCTAATCCTCTAGTGTGATTTGAATTTGGTTATAACCACTATAACCATTTAGAAAGTTGTAGTAGTAATGCCCAGAAATGGTGTTCAACACTTGGTCAACAAATGACAATAGAAAGAGATCTTTGTAAGTTGTTATGTTCAACAATCTAAAATTAATACAGACCCTTCATTTGCTACCTTTCTTTGGTACTATCACAAGTGGGCTAACCCACTCACTATCTACAATGGGATAGATGAACCCTACCTTGAGGAGTTGTTCAATATCCTCTTTCATGATCTACTTCAGTTTGGGGTTCAACTACCATTGTAGTTGCCTCTTTGACTTGATGGAAGGATTTGTATAAATGTGATGCTGGCATATCCTAGGATCAATTCCAGTGAATTTAGGATATGACCAAGCGAAGGCTGTTGGCCATCTATTGACCACCTTTAATAGCTTCTTTTTCTGCACAGGGGCAAGGTTGGCATTTATGATAATCGGCTTCCAATTGTATATAAAGACATATTCCATTCTAGTCAGCAAAGGTTTTAGCTCAAGGAGCTTATGTTTAATGCTTTCAGGGATCTCCAAATCTTCCAAATTGGTTTCATCAGGTTCATCATTAGAGAGTTGGCAATGAACTTATTCTAGTTCATCCATGCCTTCAATGTAGGCACTTGTAAGGTTCTCAGTTGGTTCCATGCATATTTTTGAGCTATTATCAAATTCAGTTATCAACCATTGGGTGCCCTCCTATTTTTTGGCTACTATATACAAGAACCTTTGAATTTCCATTGCATCAACACACTATCTACATGCTGTGATAGATGTACTGTTTATGGTTCATAATTTTTGCATCTAGTTGCATCCTATTTCTCGGTACATGATGCATGGAATGTGCTTACCCTTAATTTTTCCAAATTCATTTTCCTTGAAAATGTCTATGGAAAGGTCTCTGATTCCTAGCCATGAATCTATGGTGCTTAACCAAGCCCTTCCCATGATGATTGGGAAGTTTCCCTTGTAGTCATCAAGATGAATCACCAAGAAGTCAACAGGATAGGATCACACATAGATGGTGGTCATAATGTCCTCCACTAGTCCTAAGGAAATAGTGATGGACTTATCTACCAACTCAAGATGTATGTTATTTTTCTTGAGTGGAGGTAGGTTCTAGACTTTGTACATTTTATGAAAAATCAAATTCACACTAGAACTTGAGTCTAGAAGAGCCTTGTAAGGCTTATTGCTAGTGATTTGCAAATAAATGAGGGGACTCCTAGGATCAGATCTTTTCCTAGGAAGGTGGTGAAATTTAATCTAATCCATGACTACATGGGTCAAAATTATAGTATGTACTTTGGGAAGTGTTTGGTTTAAAGGAACCTTGAATGAGATTGTAGAGGATGAGGAAGAAGCAAGGTCATCAACCACAAGTGTATGTGAGGGCTTAGAAGGATTGCTGGTTTGGAAGAAAGGTATTTTTCAGGGTTTATTTTTTAAACCACTTGGTTGAGAAGCCAGATGTAAATTAATAGCTCTTGTGACATTTCTTTGTTGTGGTTGGGTAGGAATTTCACCTTGCATGGATGAAGTTGGTGGTAGTTGAGTTGAGGGTGGAGGTACAAATTTAGAAGGATGAGAAGGATAGAATGGAAATGGGAATTCCCATCTTAGAGATTGAGCTTTGTAATATTTAGGAGGGTAGTAGTGGTGCTGAAAGGAGGCATGACTAAAAGAGTCATGCAGAGAAATTAGTTACTAAACATAGTACCCATAGGGGATCTGGCTACTAGTAAGGGTACTACTGCCTTAGTGGTGGCATCCCCCATGACTATGGATGCTGCCAGTATTGGTACTACTCATGAGGTTGGGGTGGATCTCCACTTGGATAGTAGGCTTGCTGTTAGTGGAATTGCCTATAGTTTTCTTAAGGATAAGGCAACCTTTTGGGTATTGCCTTCTTGCCAATCTAGGATTCAGCGTGTACACCCTAGACTCCTGCAAGTATGACATAATGAGGCAACATCCCTTAGGATGTTTGTATTGGTAAATGTCACACCTGCCATCATCATCTCTCTTATATTCCACAACCTTCTCTATGGTAGTAGCTTTGCCCTTACCCCTTTGATGGGCATGTTCAACGTCTTTCATTCTCCTTTGATCATGACTTCTGCCTTGCTCTTTGGACTCTTTAGTAATTCTAAGAGTAGTTTGAGATTTTTTATCTAAGGAATCCCACATTTTATCTACCTTGGTTGATATTTTAGAAATATATTTTTGAATTGAAAAGGTTTTATGTTGCACCATTTCATCAAGTGGTGCCTCCTTCTCATTGTCACAAAATTAGACTTTTCTTTTTTAGATGGAAGGGTCCTAGGTATACTCCTCTTCGCTTTTCCTTTTTTGCAATTCACCTTCTTCTTTAGCCACCTACTCAATCAACCTTTGGATTTGATGGGCTTTAAGTTCTAAAAGTCTCCCTTATGCATAGATCCCAAGAGGTCTCCTTATTTCTATTTGAAGCCCATCTATGATATGATGGGGCTGCTTCCTTTGAGAAAAGCCATGGCTTGGGTACTTGTGTAATAGAGAGTGATATTTACCCATGGACACATCCAAGGATTCATATATATCTTGTCTCCATCCTTGGATCTACTTCCTAAGATTGGACACTCAAGAGTACGTTTCATACTTTTCATTAAAGAGTTTAGTCATCACACTCTATCGTTTGATCGATTCCAGTTCTAAGGATAGGTACAAGCTTTCAACCTCCTTAATGAGTATCCCTGGGAATAGCTTTAGCTTTTGTCATTTGTTCTCAATGTTCTGCAAGGTATAGGCATCGTGAAAGGATTGAAGATGATTTTGTGGATTTGAGTTATCCCCCTTGAACTTGGTGATATTGTTCATATGCAACCTTTTAAATTTGGTATGCTTTACATGCCTTGTTGGAATTCTCATAGCCTTTGCAATATTCAGCATATTTCTTGTTACAAGTAAAGGCTCATCATAGTCATAGCCTCTGTGATGCCCATATGCCTAGGATGTCCTTTGCTATCCCTTCTTTCGTGATGGTGGGCCTCCCTTGATTGCCCACATCCCTAGTCTCTATTGGTTTGGCAATCCCTATGATCATCTTTGTCACATTGGTCACTTCCATCATAGTCACATCCTTTGCAACTTCGGTTAGAGCTAGAGAAGGAAGAAGATGAGGATGTTGAAGGTGAAGATGGAGAAGAGCCAGCAGTAGCATGGTGCCTGCTACGCCCTCCTCCTTGGTCACTGCCACGATCATCATGCTTGTCATCATTGTGATGCTTGTACATATTCCTACCTTGACTCCTACCATTGAAGCCCCCATGATCATGGGACCTATTTTTTCCCAAACTGGGATTGTTCATAGTGGTTTGTAAATTCTAGTTAAGGGTTCTCTCATCAAAGATAAGGATATGAGAGTATGTGAATTTAGAACCCCCAAAAAAGAGATCCTCTCCTTTTTTCTAGCCTAGCAAGACCAAGGGGTTTGTGAACTGCTTCCCCTTCAATGCTTCATAATGCATCTTTTTTTGCTAGTCTTTCTTACATTATGCCTCAGTAGAATGATAATCCCCATAGTTATGGTCATGGACAATGTGTTCAGCATTGAGTCCTTGGATGCCCAATCTCATGAGAGTTTGGAGTAGCATCACAGGAATTGAATGATCCGGTGGCAGCACAATGTTGCCCTCCATGTCCCTCAACTACAATTATTCATCCTAATGTAGGATGAAGGTGAAGTCTAGCATAGACTCATCAAGATGAGTATAGACCACTCTACATTGTTGAGACACTAGTAGTTTTGATCCTTCGTGCCTTTGTTGATTAGATGTAAGCTTAGACAACAACAGAGATTTAGCCCTGTGAGAAGAAGACATCTTAGTTGGAAAGAAATATAGTGTGCTTTTACTATTATTATTATTTTTAATGATTGTGACTTTAAGGTTCGATACAACATCATTGAATAATTTCACTAACTCTTAGATAATGCACATAGCTAACTAAAGTCCCCAGCAATGATGCCAATGATGAATAACAAGTAGTCCCTATGCCTAACCATATGAATCACTAGCATTCACTAAGTGATTTGGTCAAATTCTATAGACTTTAGCTCTTTAAGTACATCGGGTCTAAGAAGTGAATCTAACGTACGTGATCATTGTCTTCTCAGTTTCACTTATGAAGTGTAAGCATATGGTTAAGTGTAACCGAGGCACATGATTTTTATCATTTTATATTTATTATTTAAATCATCTAAGTGCTAGAAAATAAGATGAGCAAATGTTTAATTAATCTAATAACTAACTAATATCTTAACTAATCCTAACATAAGCATCCATTTCCATTTACCATACACATCATGAATCACGCTACAATGTTCCTAGGTTACCAAGTGTTAAGCGCTACTGGGATTATCAAATGTTAACGTATGCTTGAAATTATTGTACTTATGTGTATTAATTAATCTCTAATTAATTAGTTAATTCAATTCATTAAAGTAAATTTCTCAAATAATAAATGCAATAAGTAAACATTAAGCTAATTCCAAATGCTACAAAGTTTGTAAAGAAATCTCCTCTTTATTGTTGGTCACACCAAGGTGCTTAGGTACAATAGTGTTTGAATAAAGATCCATACACTTATAAAATATTCTAACTTTCAAATGAACAAAATACAAGAGCTTTGCTAAGATACTAAATAATGGATGTTATAAATACAGCTAGCACATGCATTTATATAGATGACAGAAGACACTACATTGATGCGTATGCATCAACACATCAAACCTTGCATCAATGCATATGCATTGATGGGATATGCATCGACAGGATCACATCAATGTAGCCAATGAATGCGACTCATTAAGCAGAATTCTAAAAATTAAAAGTAGGAACAATGCTATGTTTGTTATTGTAAACAAATTCTTTAAAATGGCACACTTCATTCTATGCAAAAGGATGAGTGATACATCTCATATTGCAAATTTATTTTTATAGCATGTTGTGAAGTTGCATGAGATTCCCTTGAATATTGTTAGTGATAGAAATTCCAAGTTTACTAGTCATTTTTAGAGGTTCCTTTAGAATATTTTAGGAGCAAAGTTAAATTTTTATAGTGCATATCATCCACAATTTGATGGTTAAACTACAGTGATCAATAAATCTTTACTGAATATTTTGAGTTTTTTGTGCAAAGGAAAACCTAATAGATGGGAGAATTTGTTATTTCATGCTAAGTTTTGTTACAATAATGCTTTACGTGTTATTATTGGAAGGAGTTTATTTAAGGTTAATTATGGGTTTTGTCTAAATATGGTAGAGAATATTAGGAGCTTTGATGGAGAAGCTCAATTGATTACTGATTTTGTATCAGAGAGGAAGAATCTTCATGCTATTGAGAAAAAGTCAAATCTTGAGAAAAAGGCTAAAGAAAGAATTCTTAAGAGAAATGAGGATAACAAAAAGTTAAAATTCACTATTGATAATCTTTTTTAGGTATAGTTAAAGAAGCAAAGGTTGAGTGGTATTAACTTCTCAAAATTAAAGGCTAAGAAGATGGGTCATTTTTGAATAAAGGCCAAAACCAGTGATAATGCTTTTGAGATTAACTTACCAAATGATGTGGGTATGTCTTTTGTTTTTAATGTTGCAAATTTTATGCATTATCATAGAATAGAAGATGATGAAATTTTGTAGGGCAATATCAATGAGTTAAAGAGGGCTATTTATAAGTTGACACCCTCATAGGAGAGGAAGGCAATCATACTCAAGAAGAGAGAAGCTTTTAACATTCATAGAGTGAAGAAGCATAAGTACTTAAGTCACTAAGAGGATTGAACTATTGATAATTATGTATGAGTTTATAAGACCAAACTTGTTGAGTGGGGGATCATTTCTACCCCTACTCCATTGTTTACTTGAGTTTACTTTTTGAAGGGTGAGAGAGCTAGTATAAGAACACCTCTTCCAAATCTATTTTCATCCCTACAGGTAGAAGAATGAAGGTTTTGAGTAGCTTGGGAGACATCTTGAACTATTGTAGACATCTTTCTTGAGAGCTGAGATGTCATAGGAGACATCTTGGTAACTTGAGAGGCATTTTTCTTTAGAGCTAAGATGTTAGAGGATATTTCTTTCTAGTAGTATAGATGTCTCACTTGAAAGTTAATTTGATAGAGGAGACATCTTCCCAGTATTATAGACATCTTGCTAGAGACATATTATTTTTAGAAGAGACATCTTGTCTCTAGAGGAGACTTCTTGCCTGAATGATGGATTTGTTAGAGAGATATCTTGTTAATACTATAGACATATTGTTTAGTTGTGGAAAGTTCTATTGTGGTAGTTCCAAGATGGGAAGTAGCAAGAAATTTCTAGTTTAATAAGGAAAAGATTTTTCTAGGGTCTTGGCTTTGTATTTTTGATAAATATTTGTTTATGTTGCATATTTAGAAGGAGAGAGTTGGGAGAGATATTTCTTGAGAGTGGTGTGCATCTTGGTGGTCAATTGTGTGTGGTGGTACTGGCCATAGCTTTCTATGTTTGGATATTGATCTTGCATGAGGAAGAGACATGAATTGATTATGCCTTGCATTAAGGTTGATCGTGTGTATGGTTATAAAGCCTCATGCTTTGTAATATCATTGAGCGTGTGAGTGATTTATTCTATGGAATTATGGTAACCTTATATTTGCAATATTCTTTTAGTTTTAATAGAAGATTGCTAGTTTTCTTATTTTTTAACAATTATATTGTCTTACATAAATTCCAGATTTGGTATGTTTTTTGAAAGATTAAAGCAATTCAAAGTAACCTTGCTCAAGTGTCTACTTTTGAATAATTAATAAAGCATAACAATGATTGAAAAAACTAATATCAAGGACCTTAGAAACCATCGCCAAATCAACAAATTATACCAAGAAAAATAATTTTAATAGATAACATGCATGGATAGTATCCAATCTTTGACCTTTCCAAACTAAATTTAAATAACTTAAAGAACTTGAGGGACAAGATAAATAATCTAGAATTTGTGCAAAAACATACTGATGAGACGCGATTCGCATAGGCTACGATATCACATACACAATATCGCATCCCATGTGATATCATGTATGCAATATCGCGTCGTCCCCTGCAATATTGCGGTCTGCCGTCATATCTATAAGTAAGAGGCGGCACTCCCCTTATTTCCCATCCTAGGCTAGAAGTAGGGAAACTCTAGTAGATTGATCACTCTAGAGATAGAATATTTTCCATGTGCCCGTAGTAGGAGTCCCCAAGTGAACAGATCTTTATTCGAGCAATATTGTACCTGAACGCAAGTTGTGTACAACAATAAAGACAAGCTTTGTGGATAAACCTTATAGTGCATGGAATAAGATTTTATTACTTGTTATTTCTTACATGTTATTTCCTACCTATTATTTATTACCTTGTAGTAGCGCGGCATGAGTACAACTTGATTACGAGCATTTACGGATGTGTATGGCTAATCAAGGAATAGACTCCTCATTGCGATTAGATTCTCTCACCCTCAACTCCTAGTATGCAGAATGAGTACGACTTGATTATGAGCATATAAGGATGTGTACCGTTAGTCAAGGAAAGGATGCTCATTACGTTTAGGCTAGTTAGGTACCTCAGTACGACCACTTTGAGCACGTGCGTTACACGTGGTGATCCCAGTAACGATTAGCATTTGGTAGCTGTAGTTGCATAGTTTAGGGTGTGTATGGTAAGTGAGAACAGATGCTAACGCTAGTTAATTTAGACTTAGGTCATTAGTTAGAGTTAGCTAGTTTCTCAACCCTCCACCTCAATAGCATAGGAGAAAAACATTAAAAAGATCATAAAAATCATATACCTCGAACGTACTTAACCATACACCATGACAACTACAAGTAAGTCTGGGAAGACAATGAATGATTAACCCCAAGTGTTCCATGGGGCGTGTAGGCACTTAGTCTGCGGAGTTCGACTGGATCGTGCGTGCTACGCTCATTTCGTATGGTTGAGTGTAGAGGTACCTTGCCACTCATCATTGGCACCGTTGCCGAGGACTAAGTATTTGTGCGCCATATAGAACATAAGGATATCATTCACATCATTGTGAACCTAAACGAACCTTCAGGTTAATCAAGATAAAAAATTTTATAACGGTAAAATTAGCATACCAATACATCAAAATATCTTCTTCTCATAAGAGCAACTCACCACCTAAGGATCATACACGAGATAGTCGGCAACATAAAACACATAGCCAAAATCAGCCAAGTCCTAAACAATACAAGATAGTTTATACTCATCCCGATGAGTATATTCCAAACTTTACCTTTATCCTCCATCAAGACGAACAGTTGCGATGGAGAGATTTGCAAGGTAACATCATGTTATCCCCAGATCGATCAGTCTCTCACATGCTTTTCCGTGCCTTAGCACAGATAGGCATGACTAAATTATACTCTGAATATGTTGTGGAAGATTTTGACATGAGGGATTATTATCCCATAGAAGCACAACGTATGAGGGACGCTAGGTAGGAGAGTCAACATACAATGCTGAAGGGAAAAGGCCTGCACATCCTTAGCGAAATAGGAGATGATGGACCCATTATCACGAGTTCTCTAACAAATGATGTTCTCCCTCCTAACGATGGTGAGGAGGTAGGGTATCAGAACCTACGATCAACGATACATATCCCTGGTTCTGATACCTATGAACACCAACTGTTCACAGAGGGGACAACGACTCATGCTAAGGATGGACACTTAGATCATCACCACGATTGGGGCTGTAGCAGTCGAAGAGAAGGCAAGAAACATCATCATGGCGAGGCTTCCCTTTCTTCTTCCCCTTCTTCACATCACTCACCCTATCCTTCCACATATGGGCATAGCCATCATGAACACAACGGAGAGGATAAAGGTAGACAAAACGAGAGACCTCGATGGGAAAGTCGAGAGAGAGGACAAGGGCAAGGACGTAGGGACAGTAGGAAACAACGTAGACATCACATGCATCATGAAAGAGATGATCATGATGAGCCCCTACTCGCAACCTAAATTATGCTTGACATAACGGAGGCAGTTAGGATTCCCACAAGGCATTTAAAAGATAGTCGGATCAAGCGTTTAGACATGAACAATATCCCACGTTTTGAAGGGGGACATAACGCTGATTCGTAAAATCATTTACAGGCATTCCATGATGCCTGTGTCTTGCAGAATATAGATAATGAGTGGCAAAAACTTAAGTTGTTCCCAAGGACACTCACCAAAGAAGTAGAGAGTTGGTACCGGTCCTTAGAATCGAAAACCATTAGGAGGTAGAGTACGATGTTAGAACTATTCAATGATAAGTATAAGATGTACTCCAGAGTGTCCAATTNCAGACTTGAAAGCATCTTGAAAATTGTAGAGGAGTCTAAGGAGGAATGAAGTAGTGACAAAGGTAAGACAAAGCTGAGAGATTCAAGCCCTACACATAACAAGGGTAAGGGGAAAATCATTATCTCTAATGAGGCTATGGACTCTAACACAGACGATGATAGTGGATGTGAGATCTGCCACTATGACCATCCTAAGGGATGTTGTCCAATTATCTCACATCTACAGGAGTCT
>MNCI01031904.1:93256-145234 GCA_015680685.1 Gnetum montanum
GTCATCATTAATACATCTCCAGATCCATATCATCCATACCACAACTTAGCCAATGAACTTACACTGAAGCAAGGTATCAATTACATGATGATTCATTTACCCTTGCTAATATAAGATTATGTTGTGTGTGCAGATGGCGATCATGCAATAATGGACTAGATCTGGAGGGAACACTTGGAATGGAGCAGCGCTACAGCAACTATGCAAGGAGCAAGATTGATGGTGTGCTTACGGATGGACAACAAAAGGCGTAATCTTGGCATTGGCAGCAACAACACTTCTTTCTTTCTCTCTTTCTCAGCTGCCAAATGAGGCCTGATGTCAATGTAATAAGGTGTTCACCCTTGTTGTCACGAACACCAGTTTTGTCAAGTCTTGTAATGATGGTCTGTTCACATGTCATCCCATTAGTTCCATTTCCCTCAATAATTCCATACCTTCCTAATATTATTGTAAGGAACTCGAGGACGAGTTTTCATTTAGTCATGGGGGTATGATGAGACACGATTTGCACAAGCCGCGATATCGTGTACGCGATATCGTGACTTCCGCGATATCGCATCGTCCCCTACGATATCGCGGTCTGCCACCCTATTTATAAATAAGAGGAGGCACTCCCCTTATTTTCCATCCTATGCTATAAGTAAGGAAACTCTGGCAAATTGATCACTCCAGAGATAGAATATTTTCCATGTGCCCGCAGTAGGAGTCCCCAAGTGAATGGATCTTTATTTGAGCAACATTGTACTTGAACGCAAGTTGTGTACAACAATAAAGATGAGCTTTGTGGATAAACCTTGCAATGTATGGAATAGGATTTTATTACTTGTTATTTCTTACATGTTATTTCCTACCTGTTATTTATTACCCTGCAATAGTGCGGCATGAGTACGACTTGATTATGAGCATTTACGAATGTGTACGACTAATCAATGAATCGACTGCTCATCGCGATTAGATTCTCTCACTCTCAACTCCTATTATGCGGAATGAGTACGACTTGATTACGAGAATCTAAGGATGTGTATGGTTTGTTAAGGAATGGATGCTCATTACGTTTAGGCTAGTTAGATGCCTCAGTACAACCACTTTGAGCACGTGTGTTACGCGTGGTGATCCTAGTAACGATTAGCGTTTGGTAGCCGCAGTTGCATAGTTCAGGGTGTGTACGGTAAGTGGGAATAGATGCTGATGCTAGTTAATTTAGACTTAGGTCATTAGTTAGAGTTAGCTAGTTTCTCAACCCTCCACCTCAATAGCATAGGAGAAAAACATTAAAAAGACCATAAAAATCATATACCTCGAACTTACTTAACCATACACCGTGACAACTACAAGTAAGTCTGGGAAGACAACGAATGATCAACCCCAAGTGTTCCATGGGGCGTGTAGGCACTTAGTTTGTGGAGTTCGACCGAATCGCACGTGCTACGCTCATTTCGTATGGTTGAGGGTAGGGGTACCTCACCACTCATCACATACCTTCAAAAAATTTCATGAGTAATTGATGAGTCATCATTGGTTGGCTGCATCAATGAGGCCTCATCGACGTAGTGTCTATCCGTCACCTATAAATACGTGCCTACCAGCCACATTTATGGGGAATTCAAATTTTAGTAGTAGTGAAGCTCTTGTAGTTTTTCCATTTGAAGGTTAGAATTTTTTCCCCTGAGTGCCCGTAGTAGAAGTCATTGAGTGCATGGATCTTTATTCAAGCATTGTTGTACCTAAGCACAATAGTGTGTGCGGAAATAAAGACAAGATTTCGAATAAACCTTGTAGCACTTTGGATAAATTAACTATTTTATTTATGCATTTAATATTTTCATTTATTTATTAAATGCTTTCAATTAGTTATCAAATATTTTCTAGTTATTACATTAATAAGACAATTAAGCGAGATAGATTACACACATAAGTATGACAGCTTTGAGTGTAACACGTATTCGTTTGGTAATCCCAGTAATGTTATTGCTTGGTACACCCAGTAGCATAGCATTTGGTTGCCCAGTAGTGGATACGTGGGTTTATGATGTGTACGAAAAGTGGGAATGGATACTTATGTTAGGATTATTTAAATGATTAGTTAATTAGTAATTTAGATTAGTATATTAAACTTCTTTTATCTACATTTTTAGCACCAAAATGTAAAATACAAAATGATAAAAATTGGATGCCTCAATTACACTTAACCATACCAATGTACATCACAAGTGCAATTGGAAGGACAATGATTGACCTTAAGGCTAGATTTATTTCCTAAAGGGCTAGTGCACTAGAAATGATAAAGTTCGCAGAATTTGACCAGATTGCACATGAATGCTTTGTGATTCATATCGTTGGGTGTAGGAGTACCTTGCTGCTCATCATTGGCACCATTGTTGGGGAGTTTGTTTGTGGAATGTGCACTATTTAGGTCTAAGTGGATACCACTATTATTATTGTATGAACCGAAAGGCCAATAACATTTCCACTATACATAAATTATAAAACCACATTAACAATTTCATTTTGTTTTGTTTTACAAAATGTATTCTTCTTCTCATAAGCTTGAAGACACTAAACCATTGCTCCCATAGGAATGTAAGGTGGTAAACACTCATCTAGATGAGTTTGTGCCAAATTTCACCTTCATCCTACATTAGGATGAATAGATGCGATGGTGTGATATGAAGGACAACGTTGTTTTGCCCCCTGATAGATCTGTGCTCAGAATGCTATTTAAAATCCTTAAGAAGTTTGGCATAGTAGATTTTTACAAAGAGTATGTTGTGGATGGATATGACACTCAGAACTATTGTCCGACTAAAACACGACATAAGCAAGATAAGCATTAGGAGATACTTCATGAAGCCACAAAGGGAAAATATTATACTAACCCCTTGTTCCTACTAGATCAAGAGGATAATGAGGATCCTCCCTTGGAAGGTTCTCAACATGAAGGTTCTCCATCCCTTGTTACTAATGGTGAGGGTGTGAACTTGACCCTGTGATCAACTATTCATAAATTGGATTTAAGAAAGAGTGATAGCCAAGTTAGGGACTCGGGTGAACATCGCAATAATAAGGGATCTATTGATGGTGATTGTAAAAAGCGTAAGAGTGGTGATGGACATTGTGGTGGTGGTGGCAGTCCACCTTCCTCTTCATCCTCTTCATACAATTTTGAAAATTCCTCTTTATCTAATGGTTCTCATGGAAGCCACCATCGAAACAACTATGATGAAGGTGATCAATGAAATAACAATGACCATGAAGGCTGCCAAAACCAAAGGGGTGGTTAAAACCATCATCGACATCATCAACGTAGCAATGATGATGAACCTTTACTAGTGACTCGAAGTGTGCTTAACATTGTAGAGGTAGTAGGAATTCCAACTAGGCATATGAAGGATATTCGTATTAAGCACCTAGATATGAACAATATTCCAAGATTTGAGGGGGGATACAATTCTGATGCATAGACACATCTACAAGCTTTTCAAGATGCCTATGTCTTACAGAACATAGAGAATGAGTGTCAAAAACTCAAGCTTTTCCTAAGGACACTCATTAAGGAAGCTAAAATTTGGTACCAGTCCTTAGAATCGGAATCTATCCAAAGATGAAGTCTCATGTTAGAACTATTTAATGACAAATATCAAACATACTCTAGAGTATCTAACCTAAGAAGGCAAATTCAAGGCTAGAAACAAGAAGCACATGAACCCTTGGATGCTACCATGGGCTGATACTAGTTACTCCTACATAGATGCCCTAGCCATGGTTACTCTCAGAGAGAACAACTTCACCACATCATAGATGGGCTCAGAGTAGAAACAAGAAGAACCCTTGGGATGTATGCCCAAGGGAGGTTGTCTGAAATGAGAGCTCATTAGATCCAAAGGCTAATTAAGTAGGTAGAAAAAGAAGAAGGTGAGCTACGAAAAAGGGAGAGTGTTGAAGAGTATAATAGGGACCCATCCATCAAAAAATGAGAGGTTCGATTTTATGACAAGGAGGAGTAACCACTTGATGAAATGGTGAACAGAAAGACCTTGCCTATCCAAAAATCTATTTCTAACATTTCAACCAAGGTTGACAAGTTATGGGACTCTTTGGATGAAAAGTTTCAAACCACTTTGAAGATTGCTGAAGAATCCAAAGAGAAAAATAGTGATTGTAATCATAAATGATGAAAAGAGGTTAAACATATCTACCAAAGAGGTAAGGGCAAAGCTGTTGTAGTAGAGGAAGTTATGGAATCTGACTCTAATAATGAAACTGAATGTGACATCTATAAATATGAACATTCAAAGGGATGTTGCCCTATGGTGTCACACTTACAAGAGTCTGGAGTGTATGCATTAAACCCTCACGTAGCACGTACACAAGTCCAAGACAATTACCTTACCCTCAAGGTAGTCTAAGGTAGTTCCACTAGCAACAAGCTTACTACCCAAGTGTAACTCCTCCACAACCTTATGAATAGTACCAACAGTGGTATTGACCACAATCATGGAAAATGCCACCACCAAGGCAGTAGTACCCTTATAGACAACTAGATCCATACAGGTACTATGTTTAGCAACCAATCTCTCTTAAAAGTTTGGCAAGTCATGCATCATTCTAACATCACTATTACCCTCCAGAGTACCATCAAACACATTCACGATCTACTCGATGGGAAAACCCATATCTGTATCCCTATCATCCTCCACATTCCTCTACACCTACACCTCCACCTTCAAATTAGTTACCTCATACTCCATCCATGTAGGGTGAAATTCCTCCATAATTGTAGCAACGAAATGCTACAAGGGTTGTACACTCACAACCAATTTCTTAATGAAGTGGTCTAGATATTTGATCAAGGAAATGACCTTTCTTCTAGCTCAACAGTCCTCTCTAGCTCTCTGGCTAATCATCTTGCATCTTCATTACCCTCATCTTCTACATCAAATACCTTCAAGCACCCTTCAAACTAAGTGCCACCTAGGATCTATACTATAATGCTAACTCATACTATTTCTGACTGGATCGAGGTTGGCAACCTTCCTAGAAAAAGATCTGATCTAGGAAGTTTACTCATCTTTGTATAGATTGCCAGAAAAGAGTCATGAAAGGCTCTTCTTGACTCTGGTTTTAGAGTTAACCTCATCTCCCATGATATGTACAAGGCCTAGAACCTACCACCTCTTAAGAAGAGCAATATCCATATAGAATTAGCAAATCAGTCACTTATGGTCCCTTTGGGATTAGTAGAGGACATTGTAACCACAATTTATGGGTGGTCCTATCCTACTAATTTTCTAGTAATCAAGTGGAAAACTGCAAAATTTACTTCTCCATCATCATGAGAAGGGTTTGGTTAAGCATGGTTGATGTGCAAATGAGCATAAGGGACATATCTCTCAAAATATCTAAGGAAAATGAGTTAGGCAAAATTGAGAAGAAGCGTATTTCATGCATCATGTACAATGATAATGGGTGCAATTGTGTGCAAAAGATTTAGTCAATCAAAAGTTGATACATTAAGGCATGCAATTAGTGTGTGTAAGAAATTAAGATTTAGAGGTGTCTATACGTAGTAGTCACAAAGTAAGAGGGCACCTAGTGGCTGATAGTTGATTCAGATAGCAACACAATATGCATGGAGCTAACTGAGAGTTTAACTTATGCATATGTTGAAGGCATAGAGAAAATTGAACAAGTCCATTCCCAACTTTCTAATGAAGATGATGATAACTATTGGGGAGAGTTGGAGATCCCTGATTGCTTCAAGTAGGAGCCCTTAAAACTAAAAACTTTACCAATCATAATGGAGTATGCATTTTTAAAAAATGGTAAACCAGTCATCCTTAATGTGAAAGTTGCTCTTGAAAAAAAAGAAAAGTTATCAAAAGTGGTGAATAAATGGTCAATAGCCTTTACTTGGTCATATCTAGAGTTAACAGGAATCGATCCAAGGATATGCTAGCACCACATCTACACTGACCTAGCCATGAAGCCTAGAAGGCAGTTTCAGAGATGGCTGGACCCCAAATTGAAGCAAATTGTTAAGGAGGAGATAGAGCAACTCTTTAAGGTAGGGTTTATCTATCCAATCATAAATAGTGAGTGGGTTAGCCCACTTGTAATTGTATCAAAGAAGGATAGTAAATGACGAGTTTACATTGACTTTAGATTGTTAAATATGATAACATTTACGGATCACTTTCCTTTGCCATTTGTGGATCAAGTATTAGACACCATATCTAGGCATTGTTATTATAGTTTCTTGGATGGTTATAGTGGCTATAACCAAATCCAAATTGTACTAGAAGACTAGGCCAAGATAACATTCGTGAGTCCCTAGGGGACTTTTGCATACTGTAAGATGCCATTTGGCCTATGCAATGCCCCTGCAACATTTCAATGCTTGGTCCTTAGTATCTTTCAACAATAGATTGGTAGTGGTGTTGAAGTCTTCATGGATGACTTCTCCACCTATGGAGCTACCTTTGAGCAAGCCTTGGACCAACTTGAGCAAGTATTGCAGAGATGTGTTGAGACAAACCTACAGCTCAACTAGCAAAAGAGCCATCTCATGGTCTAAGAAGGCATTGTGTTAGGGCACTGAATTTTGTAGAAAGGGATTGAGGTAGACCTAGAAAAGATAAGGTTCATCCAAGGAATAGCATGCCAACCAAAGATCGTTAAAGATGTTCAGTCATTCCTTGGTTACAATGGTTACTATCGACGCTTTATTGAGAATTTCTCTCAGATTGCAAAGTTGTTGGTAGAACTTACAAAGAAAGATGCACCTTTCATTTGGACCAAGGAATGTAAAAACACATTCCAACAATTAAAATAGAAACTCATAGAAGAACCAATCCTACGAGCACCAGATTAGTCCAAACCATTCCATATCATGACAAATGCATCTAACTATGCTTTGGGAGTTGTGCTCACATAGATGGATGATAAGAAACATCCATATTATATCCACTACGTGAGTCGAAGCATTGTGGGAGCACAGTTAAATTACACCACCACGGAGAAGGAATTAATGGTAGTGGTGTATGCATTATAAAAGTTTAGACATTATGTGTAGGTTACAAAGTATTTATACATACGAATGACAATGCAATTCACTTCCTTATGAATAAGCCGACGGTGAGCCCTTGTGTTATACAGTGGCTTGTGATCTTGTTGGAATTCAATCTTACTATGGTAGATCGAAAAGGGACCAAGAATGTGATCGTTGATCATCTTTCTCACTTAAGATGGGATAAAAAAGAGGAGGAGAGCCCACTCTCTGATTAGTTTCTAGATGAACTCCTCTTTACTGGAGCAATAAATGAATAAACGCCTGAAAAAGAAATATGGTATAATGGCATACTCACATATCTTCTCACTTAAGAGATGCCACAAGACTTAGATTTTAGGAAAAACAACAATTTCTTCATTGGGTCAAATACTTCATGGAAATCAATAGACACCTTTACAAGGTGTGTGCCAATGGCCTAATTTTTTGGTGTGTCCCTAACAAAGTTCAACTGTGCATTTTCCAGGGTGCTCATGAAGGACCTTGCAGAGGCCACTATGTAGGGAGATGCATAGCCATAAAAATCCTGATGGTAGGATACTATTGGCCTACAATCATTAGGGATGCCCACTAGTTTGTCAAGTCTTGTGAACGTTGTCAATGTGATGGGGGGATGACCACTCATATGGAAGGTCCTCAATAGTGGATTCAACCACTAGAACCTTTTGAGATATGGGGCATTAACTTCATGGGTCCCATCACACCCATGTCTAATAGGAAAGTGTATATTATAGTAGTAGTTAACTATTGCATAGGCAGCCATTATAGATTGCACATCATCCACTGCCACCAGATTTATACAACAACATATTGTAAATAGGTTTGGGATGCCACATTCACTAATTTTTGATAATGGAACTCATTTCACAGGTGCCACATTTAGAAAATTAATGCAACACTTGGGGGTAGAACATAAATTAACAACACCTTACCACCCCCAAGCCAACAATCAAGCAAAGGTAACCAATCAGAAGATTACAAAAATATCAACGTGAACCATTAGCAAATATAGGTAGGATTGGAGCACAAAAATTAATGATGCTCTCTGGGCTTACCGATCAACTTGGAAACTTCCTATTGGATATTCTTCCTATGAGTTTGTGTATAGAAAACTTCCAATTCTCCTAATTCAATTTGAGCTCCATACACTCTCAACGGCTTGTGAATTAAACCTTGATCTAAGTCTAGCATAGAAAGAAAGATTAATCAATCTGAACATGCTAGATGGAAATTGCTTAGTCGCCCTATCTTTGAATTTGGTGAACAAGGCATTCAACAAGGAATGCCACGACCTTAGAATTAGAAAAGTAAGGTTTCAACTAGGAGATAAGGTCCTCTACTGGAACCCCACACATGTACCTCAAAAGGCAAAGTTTCAAACATTGTGGAAGGGACCTTATATAATTGAAAAACCTTTCCCTCTAGGGCCATGATAATTTACAAACTTGACAACCCAAATAAAAAGTAGTTGGTCAATATCCAACAAATTAAACCTTTCATAGAACCAAGATTGGCCGGTGTAAATATTGCCTCAACTAATGGACACCCACATTCTATTTTTTGGATCTCCTCCTTCCAACTTAGTCGTGGGGGAGATGGCCATTCATGTTGATCATTATCATGGCCTCTCAGTTTTTCTACCTTTTTGTTTTTCACATTTTTGATATTACAATTTTTTTTAATTTTCATATTTTTCTAAATTTTACACCATCTTTAGTACCTCTAAACTTTCTTGATTATTTTACACTTTCTTATATATTTTACTTTATTTTTTTCTTTTGATTAAGTGTGATATTTTCTCATTTTTGCTAATAAATGTGCTTTTTAATCATAGGAGACAATGCTATTATTGTTGTTTACTAATGATGACTTGTGCTTAATGTGTGATTGTCGATGCCTGGTTTCTATTTTTGAATTTTGATGTTTGATGACTTTCGCATGGTTTATTTTTCATGGAAGAGGTAGTGAGTCTGTGTCATTTGCCCATCCAATGAGCTCTATGGTTTTCTTTGTTTTAGGAATTTGAGGTCCCTTATTCATTAAAGAAACTTTTAATCAATCAGTGACCTTGGTTGTTCCGAAAATTAGAAAGGATTCAAAGATTTGTAAAGGGTGTTACTTCAAGGGGACTCAATACTCTTTATAATATTCTTCTTGCTTAAGTGCTTGAGTGTTTTTTTACAGACTTCTTACTGTTCCATACCATCCAATGATAGGAAGAAAAATAACATCATTGCATGGTGTAGTTCTTATCATTCAAAAAAAAAAAAAAAACGATGGGAATTCAAAGCATACCCTTTCGACAAGAATAAGTCCTCGCATGGTGTGGTTTCCATTTTAAAAAAGAAAAAAAAAACAATAAAAATTCAAAGCATATCCCTTGGACAAATAAAAGGGCTACAAGCATTGGTTATGGAACTTGAAAGACATACACCTATGCCTAAAGGTTCCCTCTAACTAAGGTCCTCTCTCTCTCACTTCCTACCTCTCTCTCATCTTTGTGGAATGGTGGTTGTCTTGTGAGGACACTCTTGTGTCTTAAGTGGGTGGATTGGTCTTAGAGTGGTGATGTGAAGTCACTGAAAATGGATGGCTTTGGTTTGGATTGAGGATGGAACTTCTTGGGTCATTATAACCACAATTCCACAGGGGACTTCTTATGACCTCAATTTGGAACTCCATTCCACCTTCTCTATCATCCATCCATGCTATCATAACTCACCTCACTACTAGGTCCTATGTTATGCTCTATGTCTTAGTTTGACATATTGAGGTTCTTGAGTGGATTCTTTTGGGTTGGTCCTTAACTTGGCATGATCATTAAATCGACTGTGGGACCCAGAGACTCCTTAGTTGAGGCTATGCAAGGGAAAAAAGGGCATGAGCCTAATATGGAAAGGACCCACTTACATAGCTTTTGGCTTGATTAGTTAAGGTTCCTTACCTTTGACATCGCTACAATCATATATTTTGTATTTTCCATTGTGTAAGCTGCTTAGTACTCCTTAATCTTTCATTGCATTCATCCATTAAATTAATTTTTTTCCATTTTTTCAAATTTATGAACTTCAACACCCTCTTCTCATGATTTCATACTATTCTTGGTCTTCTAAGCTTTCATTTGATCCTAATTTCATCAAAAAATTTCTTGTATTTTTAAAGTTTGATCAAAGTCAATGAAAGTCAATGGTGATTAACAGCTACATCGACAAGGCTTGGTCAATGCAGTCGATCGTGTCGACGAGGCCCTGTCGACAAGGCCTCGTCGATGTAGTGCAAAAACACTATATATATTATTGGACACATTCAAATTTTTTGCAATTTTCTCATAACACATGGGGGTTTTTGGAATTTTTCAGAGCCCAAAACCTTCCAGAGTCCATAACTTTCAAACTGTTTATCCAAATCACTCCATTTTTTTGATCCTACACTTACTAGAGGTAAGATCTTTATCATGGGGGCCACAAACCTTAATGCTTTCGATGTAATTTTCAAAAATTTTATCTAAACTTACCCAAGGGTTAGTAACCTTAATCATATATAAACATCAACTTTTTCCAAGTTAACCCTTCCAATGATCTTTGGGATGATTTATCAATGATAAGGCATAAATAAAAATAAAAATTAAGTTAATTAAATTAGTCATAATCACAACTTAGCCAAGTGTAACTACCCTCAAGAGTTAAGGTATCCTAATTGTTTTAAGGTTACACAATGATTACTAATCCATGGTTCTATTGTGATTACAGATGACACCCAAACAAAAACATTCATAGGAAGGAGAACCCTCACAACCATGGGAGAAGTAACCTAGCATTGGAAGGGGCCAGCAGGAACAATGCCAAGGACAACAAGAGGTGACCCATGCAATGGGACCTCTTCGTGAGGAGCCCGAAGTCAAATCTTTTTAATAGATTCTAGAAGAAGAAGTACCTATAGAACAATTCCAACAAGGAGAAGCACCTAGACTTGTGCCAAGGCTTGAGGTCACTCTGACTCAAGCCTACCTAGACATCATCAAGTCCTGAGAGATCCAAAGATAATTTCTTTAAGAAATAAACTTCAGGCCATTTTTGGAGAAAGCTCTAGAGGATGTCAAGACACAATTGCAAGCCTCTCCCATGTGGCCAGTCATCATGTCCAGTGGGGAGTGGTACATGGGAGAGACCTATCTCTTTTGAAATAGCCAAAGGCTAGGGTCCATTGTAAAAATCAAGGACATTCAAGTGTCCTACTCGGTGGAGGCCATCGCACAAGCATCGAGGTTACTAAACATTGGAACATAGTTGGCAAG
Organism: Gnetum montanum; assembly: GCA_015680685.1. Classification (NCBI taxonomy): domain Eukaryota; kingdom Viridiplantae; phylum Streptophyta; class Gnetopsida; order Gnetales; family Gnetaceae; genus Gnetum; species Gnetum montanum. The sequence goes on from MNCI01031904.1 coordinate 104,620, forward strand.
GATATCAATAAAAGGTGATCCTAAGGTAAAAGGGAAGTGGACCCAATGATGCTATGGGATGGATCGTAAGGAGTATGGTGCACTCACAATGGCGTAGTAGATTTACCTCAAGATTGTGGCCTATCACCTCAATCCAATGGTGAGGCCAAGTAAGGTGATTGCTTTCTTTGCTTGTGCATGCATCACTCTAAGTGGGAAATTTTCTATTAACCTTCCATAGTTAATTTATTTGGAGATCAACAAGCATTCAAAGGAGAGTGAACATGGAAGGAAGACCCTGCCCTTTTTGTTCCTTATCAGAAAACTTTGCAAAAGGGTAGGCATCATTCGCTATTCTAATGATACTCTTAGGCATGCTCCCTTGGCCTCATGGGTAGAAATCATGAAGGATAAGATGCCAACAACCATCAAGAAGAGAAGTTTCCACCACCACCATCCACTCAGGAAACCACACTAGAGGCCCATACAACCCTTGAACATCTGCAAAAACTTTGAGAGTAGCTCTTGAGTGAATAAGAGTGGCAAGTAGGAACAAGTGGGGCAGAGCCATCTGTGTATCGGCTAGCAATGAGTCACCTTAATGAGGTGGCTCGAATAGTTAGCTAGATGGAGAGGGGTGTTCCATTTTTTCTTCCCAAAGAATGTAGTTGCATTTGAGGTTGGATCCCAATGCTTGGGAGGTGATAGTATCATTAGCAACACATCATCTATTTCCATAAATCTCTAGGATTGCTGTCACTTTCTTGGTGAGGTTGGAGAAAGGTGAAGAGGCAATTGTCTAGGTGATGTAGCACTAAGGGCAAAAGATAGTGGCAAAAGTGATAGCTAACTATGTAGCTAAAGCATTGAACACTTACAACACCTGTACTAGATGTATATATACTCCAAGATTTGTAGACATTTGTAGGCATGGTCAGTAGGAAATTGAATTCAGCCCAACACAAACAACTTCTAGAATGACTGGTAGGAACTAGAAAACCGACTTTAGATATCTTTGATCTTCAGGGAGAACATTACTACAACCCAATTAAAGCTACTGAATGCAAGGGGTAGATGCATAATTTTAGAGGGGCAACTAGAAATGACCTAAGAGCAAAATCAATGCTTAGCTGCAGAGGTTGTTGAACTTCATGCTCAACTTGTAGAACAAGTAATCCTCAGCCTAGAAACAACAAAATATGAAGTTATCAAATAGCTTCAAGAATGATTTCAAAAGGCTAAGGAGGAATAGTAATGGCTATCTTCAAACAATTCATGGNCGCAAAGAACCATAATCTATCAATGGAGAAGGTACGCACCTGCCAAAAAAGTCTGCCATTGGAATCCCCCATTGGGAGAATGGAGATCTCAAGTTTAAAAAAGTGAAAAATCATTATAGGGACCAGGTTGGCTTACAAAAGGAAATTAATAAAAAAGAAATCTAGATGGAAAAGGCTAAACTGAATAAAGACTTCTAGCAGCTCTAGCAAGGAAGAGAGATGTGGCAGCCCATCCTTGATGGGATTGATGCCTACAACAAAGTGGAGATCTACTTGAAGGAGTTGCAAATCGAAGAAATGATAAAGTATATGGAGTTGGCCAATCTCTATTATGCAAACTTGGCAATGCTAATAGCAAAACGATCATGGTTAGACTTGGAGAGACAAGTGGCAAGCTCATATATGCTATACGAGGCTGAGTTCAAACACCACAAGGACACCAAGTAAAAGCTTGAGACTACTAACACTAAACTCGAAGTCCTCAAAGGATGATTCACAAATAAATGATCCATCACTAAGGACCTAGCCAAATGAATGAATGATTACTAGGACCTAAAGAACATAGTGCAAGTGTTCAACATTGAATGCAAACAATTTACTACCTAGTTTATCAATATTAAGGAGTTGTTTCTAGCAATCCCATGTCCTTGAGATGTGCCCATTCCAATCCACATTGGGGAAGCTACATGGATGGTGCATGATCCTAGGAGTAAGGAGGAGAAATGAAAGCACTGTTGGATGCTTTTCACCTCCCACCTGAAGTTGCAATAGCAGCAAGACAACCATAGCCACCTCAACCACTGTTAGTGGGTGAAGTTGGTGAAGGTTCCTTGGAGCCTCAAGAACCACCATTGCTGGGACCCTTTGATCTTCTCCAATAAGCTTCACATCATCATGGAACATGTTGTTCAATTTTTGAAGAGTTGTGTTACAATGTTGAATTTTATGTCCTGAACACCACCATTTTTTGTAATGTGTTGATCCATACACTCGAGCACTCCATTTTTTGTCAAGTTAGTCAAGTTTTTTTTGTTGAAAGAAAAGTCAATCAATAATCCCGTACCTTCCCAATTTTGTAAAATAACTTAAGGATGATTTTTTGGGGGTATGATGAGTTGTTGTTGGTTGGCTGCATCAATGAGGCCTCATCGATGCAGTCGATCGCATCTATGAGGCCTTGTCAATGAGGTCCCATCGACACATCTTGCCCTGCGTTGATGAGGCCTCATTGACGTAGTGTTTATCCATCACCTATAAATATGTGCCTACTAGCTGCATTTATGGGAAATCTAGATTGTAGAAGTAGTGAAGGTCTTGCATTTTTTTCATTTAAAAGTTAGAATTTTTTTCCCTAAGTGCTTGTAATAGGAGTCATTGAGTTTACGGATCTTTATTCGAGCATTATTGTACCTAAGCACGACAGAGTGTGCAACAATAAAGACAAGCTTTCTGATAAACCTTGCAACACTTTGGATAGATTAGCTATTTTATTTATGCATTTAATGTTTTCAATTATTTATTAAATGCTTTCAATTAGTTATAAAATATTTTCTAGTCATTACATTAATAAGAAAATTAAGCAATATAGATTACACACATAAGTACGACCACTTTGAGTGTAACACGTATTCGTTTGGTAATCCTAGCAGCGTTATCGCTTGGTACGCTCGATAGCATAGTGTTTGGTCACCCAGTAGTGGATACGTCGGTTTAGGATGTGTACGAAAAGTGGGAACGGATACTTATGTTAGCATTAGTTAAATGATTAGTTAATTAGTAATTTAGATTAGTTAATTAAATTCCTTTTATCTACATTTCGAGCACCAAAATATAAAATACAAAATGATAACAATCGGATGCCTCAGTTACACTTAACCATACCAATGTAGATCACAAGTGTAATTAGGAGGATAATGATTGACCTTAAGGCTAGATTCATTTCCTAAAGGGCTAGTGCACTAGAAACAATAAAGTCTGCGGAATTCAACTGGATCACGTGTGAACACTTTGTGATTTGTATGGTTGGGCATAGGGGTACCTCGCCGCTCATTAGTAATAGATTCATATCAATCATCAGGTAACTTGTTAAATGACAAAGAAGTAGTGGCTGTGCTTGAAGGATCACCTATTGAATTTGGTGACATTATATATAATTCCAAATAAATTTATTAGAGAAATATAAGATCCATTAAAAAATTAGATTAGTTGAAAAAACATTAGATCCATATAAAAATTATAAGATCCATTAAAAAACATTGAGATTCTATTTTGGAATTTGACACATCCTTCCTTTTCTTTAAAATAAAAAAAATATTCTAAATGAGGGATTTTCAAAATCATAACTAAATTAGGAAAGGGGGAGATGGAGCATGGAAGGTGGAGGAAAAGGTATCAAACTTCAAAAAAATATTAATAATAAATGAAAAAATCTAGAGTGCATTACATGCTTAGTCATTGAATAGAAAGCACCAAAAACAACATGGAAGAAAATAAATTTTCAATTTTAGGGATGTCTAATTAGGTGCACAAATCTATAATAGATGTTTTGAAATGTTACAAGGAAAAAATTAATTTTCCATATCTATGTTCAAACTTAAAATAGTAAAAGGATTTGAAGCAGCAGTAGAAAGCTTTAGCAAAATGTTGACTTTTGTAAGAGAGAAATGTCCAACTATATAAGTTGGCACATGTTGTCCATCATGATTGATGTTACATCAAGATTTTTGACATTTGCTAGAACCCTCTTATTAACAAAAGATTTAATCTTTGGGTAAATAGTAATGTTTTTATATAAGGAAAAAATTTCTTTACATGCTATCTATTTAAACTGATCAATACTTCCTATAGTAAAAGTATGTACAAAATCTTTTACATTCTCTGATTTCTTTATTACCCTTTAATAATTCTTGTCATTGACATTAACTTGATTTGTTGATTATTTAGCTTCAAATTTTTTTCATCCTCAGTTTCAAAACATTTTTTCTTATTCTCATCATCTTTTTGCTTGAGAAAAAAAGAATAAACATTAAATAAATGTCATTCACAATGATAAAAATTACAATAATTAGAAAGATTATAATATGTAATTGATTAAATATAAGTCTTGATNGAATTAGAAAGATTATAATATGTAATTGATTAAATATAAGTCTTGATTCTTACTTGCAGTACCTATTTCTTTTTATAGTTAAGAAGATTAATTTCAATAAAAAATATCTACAAAAATCAAATGGAATCAAAATAGATTCCATATGCTTAATAGAACTGTGAAAACTAATAATTAACTACTTAACTTTTTGAAAAATCAATGAAAGATAAAATAGCTCAACAAAATATGCAACTTTAAAATATTCTTCAAATTCGACATTAAAATTTGAAGTCCAATTACAAATGGTTAACACTACATGTTTATGTATAAAAGACCTTGTATGTACCCCGAAGGCATATTACCAACACAAAAGCTTTAGTGGATCTTATATAAAACTTGTATAACTTAGTGTGACCTAGTGGAATCAAACCCATGACTTAGGGTTTCCAAATTAAATGTCTTCCTACTAGGCTAATACCTCACTATGGAAACATTATGGATTCTAACACATCCCTTCTGTGTTAAAACATTAATTTTGATAAATCATTCCCCATTTCAACACCTCCCCTAAAAAGGTAAATTAAACACATTATGTTAATAAGTCAAGCCTTGAACTTGTACATTCCAGTGAACCATTTGGGATTAAGGAAAATCCATTTACTAAATGAATGTAATTTAGGGACACAAGGTACATTTGATAAAAGTTACTCTCTAAATTGAAAGTGTTTTTTTTTTATAAATAGTTTTATACATGTATATGTTTTAAGAAATCTCTTTATTTTTTATTTTCCAACAAGATAATAAGAATTGTTGAAATAAGAACTAAATGACTATATTAGGAGTTTTGGGGATGGGATGTTAGATCCCTAAACATTTTTTTAACAATATTTTCCTCCAAGATAAATAGTCAAATTTAAATTTTATAAACAATGAGGTGTTAGCCTAGTGGTATGGGTCTTGGCTTGGTAACCCATGTTCTAGGATCAATTCTACTTAGTAGCATTGAGTTATAAACTTCTACAAATCTTGGGATGTACTTATGGCTCAATTATTTTAAGCTCCAACATTCAAAATCAAACCCATAGCTTGGAGCTTCAAAACTAAGAGTCTTACTACTAAGCTAACATCTCATTATTTCTAGATAATTATAATGTTGAAGCTCCAAAATAATTGTAATATAAGTATATCCTAAGATAACCCATGACTTGGAGCTTTTCAAATTGAGCTTTGTACCACTAGGCTAATACCTCATTGTTTCTTTCTAGATAACTATAAGGGATTTTTTTTCTTAGGAGGGCAAGGGGGGGGGGGGGGGGGTTTGTGGTGTGTTTGTGGTGGAGGGAAGGGTGGGTAGCACACGACATAATGTATGTGTGTGTATGTTAAAATCCAAAATAATGACTATAATTACATCCCACTACATATAGCTAACATGAACATGGTACTTTTAGAAAAACTAGAGAGAATATAATATGCATCAAGTGTAAGTCAAACTATCAGCCTGTTGCCTAACAAGATAATAAGCTAATCACTTGAGCTACCTATCATTAGCTCTGGACATATAGTCTACAAAGAACTTTGTAACTCAACATTACCCATAAGAATCAAACCCATGACTTAGAGTTTCCAAAGCAAGAGTCTTACCATTAGGCTATCACTTCATTATTAGACATGAAACTTAAGTATAACTTTATAATTTAGCATTACCCACTAGAACTAAGCCCCAAACTTGAAGTTTCTAAATCAAAAGTCTTACCACTAGGCTAGCAAGATATATGTAGGATTTTTAGAAACTCCACTAATGCTAGTTCCAAGTCTAGATACAAAAGGAAGAGGGTTAACATTAGGTTGGTAGCCGAATGTAAAACCTTACCAAATCTCATGGATGAGTTTTTCAACATATGATCTTCATTGAATTGGAAAAAGCATATGATTAGAGTGCCTAGAGATATTATTTAGTGGGACTTATGAAGAAAAAACATCTGCAATAAATATATTAAAGTGATTCAAGACATGTATGAAGGAGCTACCGCTAAAATTAGAATAACTTGTGGAATAACATATGATTTTCTAGTCACAGTAGGTCTACAAAAATGGTATGTACTTAGTCCATACTTATTTATCATTATTATTGATAAATTAACAAAGGAAATACAAGATGAAATCCCTTGGTGTATGCTATTTGCAAATGATATTATGTTGGTGGATATAGCTGAAGAAAATATTACTACTAAAATGGAGAAGCAAAGACATGCTCTAGAATCAAAAGGCTTAAAAATTAGTAGAAGTAAGATAGAATATATTAAATGAAATTTTAATAATAGCATAAATAATGATAAAATAGAAGTGAGAATTCAAGAAAAAAAAGTTCCTTACTACAAATAGTTTCACTAGCTAGGATTAATCCTCTAATCAGATGATGAAATTAATAAAGATATTAAAAGTAAAATTGAGGTAGGATGGCCAACATGGAGACATGCTAATGGTGTTTTATGTGATCAAAGAATACCAATAAAATTGAAGGGAAAATTTTATAGAATAATAATTAGTCTAGCTATCTTATATGGTCCTAAATGTTGGGTAGTATAAAAGAGGCATGAACAAAAAATAACTATGGTAGAAATGCAAATGCTTTGATGGATATTGAATGTTACTAGAAGAGATAAACTACATAATATAGACATGAAAGGAAAACTTGGAGTGACTTATATTTCAAAGAAGCTACACGAATGATAGCTTAGATGACCTTGACATGTGCAAAGAAGATCGAATAATGAGCCTCTATATAAAGGTTGCTACATCATTGTTCTAGGAAAGCCATTAAAAGAAAGACCAAAGAAGGCATGGGAAAAATAATTTGAAGAAGCTACAAATAAATAATGATTTAGCTCTACATAGAGGCAAATGATAAAAAATAACTCATGTAACCAACTCCATTTTGTTGGGACAAGGCTATGATGATGATGATGAATGTTATCATCTTAGCCTTAATCTAACTATATGAACTTAAGTATATGAATTCTTGTCACTTCTATTAATAACCAAGTAAGCATTAACACCCAAATCTTTGATATTAACTATAATGGTACCAACCCATTATAAGTACTCTAGGGCATACATGATTATTTTTAAAAAAATTTCAAATAGGAAAAACGTTTGGCGTTAATACTATCACTAATTTAATAATAAAAGCTATTAATACACCATTGTTATTTATGCTTATAAACCAAGTATGTTTAGGTCTACCTCTTTTTTGGGAGTTTTTAGAACCCAAAAGAATGATTATAAGTAAATCCCAAGACATGTAACCAATATGATACTTTAGAAGGGTTATGGAGGCATATAATGTGCAATAACTATGGGGTTGTTGGAACTGAAAATAAATTTTTTAACAATATTTACCACTAAGAAATATAATCAAATTATAACTTTATAATATAACATTGCCCACCGAAGTTAAACTCATAACTTGGAATTTCCAAATCAAGAGTCTTACCACTTGTGTGACTCTAATTAGCAATATCTTACCTAACAAAAAAATGAGCTAATGACTTAAAACACTATTATTGATAGGTCTATCTTTTTTTTTTGGTGAGGGTTGAACAAAAAATAAAAATAAAAAAAAATTGAAAAAATCATAGGAGATCATATCATCAACATATAAGAGAGAGATAGTATACAAAAAGCCTAACAATTTTGAAAGTTTTCATCCTCACAACCAATTTTTAAAAATCTTCCATCTAGAATAAGCAAAGGATCAAACATTGCCTTCGTTCAAAAGCATCCTCACAAGTCTTCACTTTTGACTAAAAGGTTTCTTTTAAAGAAAAAAGAATGTAGAAAAATGAAGACAACAATAAAAAATAAGAAATAAATTACAAAAAAAGCTAATAGATTTACCAACTGGAGCTTATAAAATACAAAAGAATTAATATTGCAAGAAAAAAATTAATTGTTTAATCTTTACTACAAGCTTGCTTTCTTGAAGCTATAACTTAAAGCAACATCTTTGAGAATCTAAGTTATATTTTGTAATTTAAATTATAGTTTTTATCCTATTTATGAGGCTATATGAAATTTTCAAAAATCATTTTAGAAGGATTGTTGGGATCAGGACTAGATTTTTTTTGGAGAGGAAAGGTGATATTAAGAACCCAAAGTAATTTAACTATAAGTACATCCCATGTACCTATAACTAACATGAAACCTAAGTAGAACTTTATAAGTTATCCTTATATACTTAATTCATCTCCTTTGGCTTTTCATGATGCATTTCAAAATGTTAATGACCTTTAATATTACACTACAAAAAATAATCCTAAAAAATGCATAAATAAAAATATTTGAACTTAGATTACTTAATGGAACATGTGATTTCATAATTCTTACAACCATAAAAATAAAGAAAAACCTTAAACCATAAAGCATTATAACCCAAAATCCAAAAAGTACACTTAAAATCCATACTCAAAGTTTAATATTTTCACTTGGAACCTATAATAAAATTACATAAAAGCTAAACTAAAAATTAAAATAAAAATTCAAGCTTGATCACATCTAGTAAGATATTTTTTCCAACCTCTCTTACTATTAACATCATAAGCTACATGAAACATATGGTATAGGAATTATAACATCTTCAAGTAGACAGGAATGACATTGGTACTACCTAAAACAAAGTTAAAAGATGGGATTCATAGTTGCATAAAATTCTTAGCTACATCCCATAATTTAACTATAGTATCCTAGAATTATAATCATCATGCACATGAGAAGGGGAGTGGGATTTATTAGACCCAAAAAAATTATATTAAAAATAAAAATTTAGAGTATAAAAGTAGAGGAGAACTGTAGAGAGGAAAAACTATAAAACAATAAAAGGAAAGGCCTAACATTTTTGGGAATGCTTATTCAGGTTTTTATCCTTACAACCAATCTTGAAAAGCCTCCCCTTTGAGGTCAAAAAAGGATAAGACTTTTCCCTCATTTGGAAGCATATAATTGGATTTTCACTTTTCTACTAAAAGCTTCCTATTAGTAAAAAAGAAAAACAAAAGAGATAAACAATTAGAAATTTAGTTGAAGCATCAACTATTAAATAATGTTACTTTGAATTTATAAGGAAGGAAAATTAGCTAGAGAATCTTTGTGAAAAAATACATTAGGAATAGTTGGATGAATGTAACTCCAAGTATGAAGTAGAAATTCTTGAAGTTGAGGAATGTCACCAAATAAAAATTTATCTAAGCTCACTTGAAAACCATGTAAATACTTGCTACAAAAAATCCAAGAGCTATGGGCAAGGGGATGACTAAAAAGCCAATGGATGAATGAATCTTTCATGTTGCAAAGAGGACATTTTGGGTCATGAATATCCAAATGAAAGCATTGAATACCAAAAAATTATAATAATCATGGCTACCATTATAAGAACATGGTATCAAATAAAAATGCTATGAACTTCACACTACCATAAGATTAGTACTAGACAGAAGTTACCATCAAGAATTCTTAAGCATATCTCTCATCTATATAAGTTACCCTTGAGAATTATTGGACTTAATTTCTCGTTCTCTTCTTCGCTTGGATAACCAAGCCTACCATAGGTTGAAGCAAGAAGGCCTAAATAAATCCAAATGCTTATTGGAATTGTCCTTTGTTAGAATATTGTGAGTATAAGTCATTAACATTATAGACTTAGATGCCTTTAATGAGCCAAAAAATTTGAAGTTGAAGATATGAAAAAACAAGTTACTATCAATGATAAGAATGATCAAATGATAATGAAGAAGACTAGAGAAGATAAAAGTTTCTATGAATATTTTTTCTAAAGAAAGTATTGATTAGTACAATGAGCTAAACAATGTTATGATCTCATAGAAGGGTTAGATATTCAAAATTAAATATAATAATAAAAACAAAAATACTATATGCCTATTATTAGAACAACTATATATTCACCAAATTACTATGTAAACATTATTAACCACTTTACATGTTGACATGTCTAAGTTGTTAACACAATGTAGAAAGATGCCATACCATCACCTCACCATACTTAAACCTCCAAGACATATTTCTTCAACCATTTTTGCTTTAGATGCATTATTTCTATTAATTTTTGTTCAACCATGAATGAACCATGATATATGATAATAAAATTAAACATATTACCATTCATGGTCTAGTTGTGATTTATGCCACAGTGCCCAAAAATAATAAAATCATGATTTGTGGTTTAGGTGTATGTTTTGCTAGAGATACCATGACTTTTGATCAGGTTGTGATATTTATGGCGAAATTCACAACCTAACTACAACTCATGGTTTGACTAGGTTTCCATGATGGCGTAACTATAGGTCATGGTGAAGACAACAAATCCAATCTCAACTTGTCATGGAGACTCTTTTTTTGCAAAAATGCTATTACTGTCAATTTCACTATTGTTGTTGAAGTTTTATGGGATGTGATATCGCATGGGCCACGATATCGCATACGCGATATCGCGGTGTGCCGTCATATCTATAAATAAGAGGTGGATCTCCCTTGTTTCCTCATCCTAGGCTAGATAGTAGGGAAACTCTGGCAGATTGATCACTCCAAAGATAGAATATTTTCCATGTGCCCGCAGTAGGAGTCCTAAAGTGAATGGATCTTTATTCGAGCAAACATTGTACTTGAACACAAGTTTGTGTACGGCAATAAAGACAAGCTTCTTGGATAAACCTTGCAGTGCATGGAATAGGCTAATTAGGATTTTATTTACTGTTATTTATTATTTGTTATTTATTATCTTTTATTTACTACTTTCTCTCTCAACCCTTCTCTCCTAGTTAAGTGCCTCAGGATGACCACTTCGAGCACGTGCGTTACGCATGGTGATCCCAGTAATGACTAGCGTTTGGTAGCCACGGTTGCATCGGTTCAGGGTGTGGACGGTAAGTGGGAATGGATGCTGACACTAGGTAATTTAGACTTAGTTCATTAGTTAGAGATAGGAATTAGTCTCTCTACCCTTCAACTCATTAGCAAAGTAGATAAAACACAAAAAGACTATAAAAATCATATACCTCAGACTTACTTAACCATACATCGTGACAACTATAAGTAAGTCTGGGAAGACAACGAATGATTAACCCTAAGTGTTCCATGGGTGTGTAGGCACTTAGTCTACGGAGTTCAACCAGATCGTGTGTGCTACGCTCGTATTCATATGGTTGAGTGTAGGGGTATCTCGCCACTCATCAAAGTTAATGCAAAACATTGTTCATAACTTATCAAAATTACAAATCTAAATTGATGAAAAGGCATATATAACAAGGTCTAATTCTAGCAACATCTAGCATGATGGGATCAAGGCATTAGAGGAGAAAGAGCATAAAACATAATTTCAAAATATAAAGTAAGAGATAGTTTTGTCTACCTTGACTATGTTCTAGGCTTTGTTTAGGGAAGAAAGGCTCTACATTTCGAGATCCAAAAGCTTGATTCAATTTGAATTTGCTAACATCTTTAATATCCAATGTATGGATGAGAAAGATATAGAGAAAAACCATGGATATAATTTGATAAGAGAGAATAGGAGGCATGGTTTGCTTTTGTATCCACATCTAGGTTTTTAGAGCTAATTTCTAAACATAATGAAAATTGATAATCAAGTTATTCATGTGGGAGAATGGGCTAAAATTCTAATATTAAGGTTAAATCTCCAAAAATACCATTTTAAGGAGGGTGTTGGAACCTGAAATAATTGATACACAAGTACACCCCAAGATTTATAAAAGTTTATAACTTAGTGCTACATAGTAGAATTGAACCCATAAGTTGGGGTTACCAAGCCAAGACCCATACCACTAGGCTAATACCTCACTATAAAGAAAACTATTTAAAGATAAAAACATGGTTCCATTAAAAATAATTTATGATACCCATCATATGCTAAAAAAATATGAAATAATATGCAACATCAAGCCCTTCATAGAGGTGAATGATGAAAAAGAATTCATGTAGCTAATCCAATTTTATTGGGACAAGGCTAGGATGATGATGATGATGATCATATGCTTAAAAAATATAAGATCACCCAAAATATATTTTTCTCTCAAAATCTAAACATGATAAAATAATTTTGAAATTACCAAATACATGATTAACATGGGCCCACATCCTTCTTACTTGTTCTAATCAACAAGCACCAGCTTGTTCTAATAAGTTTTAAGAAAAAAAAAGAATTTTAATACAAAATATCATAAGAGGAGTTCAAGAGTGAGGGGTTCAAATATCAAAGAATCATAATAGCAATATATTGCATAGTTAAAGCATACATGTTAAATGATAGCTTAGAAGATCAAATTTCATCAAAGCATAGAAGAATAAAACAAATACATTTGTATCAAAGATTAATAACATATAAAACAAATCTAGATATAATACAATATAATCCAAACTTTGATAAACATAATAATTAAGAAAATAAAAAAATTGTAGAGTTGAGGGTTCAAAACATAGTGTGTTATAGTTACTTGAACCCAACATATTTTGTATGTGAATGCCTTTAGATAAGTAACATTTGACATGTTCATTAACAATATCTTGTGCATGGATATATGTCTCACTACAAAACTTTAGGAAGATTTAAGGGCCAAGAAGAAAACACTAAGAAAAAAACCCAAATAAAAGAAAGGTTATATATATTGCAACAAGTACCATAATAGGTTAATATGGACCATATACAAAATGAAATGTAGAAATAAAAATAATACTAGAAGTCTAACAAGCCAAGTTTAGTGGTAAGACTTTTTATTTAGAAGCTATAAGTTATATGTTTGATTGAAATGAACAATGTTGAGTTATAAACAAAATTCTATCAAAGTATTATGAGAATAAATGTTACATTTTGGGTTTCAACACCCCCAACCCCAAATAAGCCTATGTAAGCTAATCAAAGATAGCTTAAGTAATTATTTCATTATCAGGGATTTATAGGTAAGAGGTTGATAGTACCATATGTTGTACCTACTTTTTGTACTGTTGGGTGCTTCATTGTCCCTACCTCATTTGTTTAAAGCTTCCTTTACCTTTCACGAGAGTTTTGGATGTTGGATCATAAAAGATAAATATCTCAAACATAAAAATTTAGATTCAAGGTACAAAAGGAAAGAGGTAGAGGAGAAACTCCAAAATAAGAAAAAGAAAAGGCCCAATGATTTTGGGAATGTCTTTTTAGGTTGTCATCCTTACAAAAAATTTTGAAGAACCTCCCCTTTCGGGTAGGAAAAGAATTAGATCTTGCCCTCATTCAAAAGCATCCAAATGGGTTTTCACTTCCCAAGAAAGGCTTCTTGTTAATAAAAAGGAAAACCATAGAGAGAAAAATTTAGGAATTCAGCTGAAGCATTAGCTATTGAATGATGTCATCTTGAACTGACAAAGGAAGAAAATTATATAGAGAATCTCTATGAAAAGCCACATTGCATTGAAACATTCAGATGGCATAAAGAATAAGAGAACAAAAGTAATGTCAACTATGAAATAGAACTGCTTAAAGTTGAGGAATATTATCAAATAAAAGTTCATCTAATCTTGGTTGAAAACCATGTAAATACTTGCTACACTGAGTCTAAGAGCTACAAGCAAAGGGACAAGCAAGAAAATAATGGATGAATGTATCTTCCATGTTGTAGATAGGACATCTTCAATCATGAACATCTAAATGAGAGCATTGAATACAAATAGGAAAACCTTGATGAATTAAATACCACAAATAATGCCTAATATTTGAAGTAGTGGCATTCCATATCTTCTGAATTTGCTACATCCATAACTACACATTGTGATTAACCTTCTAGAGATAATTGAGTCTTAGCCAAATATTAGTATTAGAAATAATAAGAGTATACATAATTTAAATTAATTTTTTCCTAGTTTTGAGGATTCTCACTAATCCCTTAGGCCAAGGAGATAAATCATATTACTTTGATGTGTCTTCATCCTCATCATTTTCTATCAATTTAAACATTTCCTTAGTGATGATGACCCTAGTGATGTCTTGTGTTAGTGTTAGCATCACTTTGCCTTGACTCCTCAAAAACAACAATGTTTACATTATCTTTAGCTTTTGTAGGTACTTTAGTAATTATAGCTGACATCTAAAATAATGCAATACCATTAACATTAGCATCACTATTAGTTTGAACCATCAAAACTATCTCATAAGCTTCATTGATGTCCTTGCATTAGCATTAGCATCACTGATAGTTACTATCACTAATCACATGAAATTAGGGGCTTTCTTTTTACATTCTAAGATTTCTAGATCCTCTTAGGATATAAATATCCATATTCTTTACTTATTTTAGGCTAAGTTTAAAACAAATAGATCAATTTATTAACTTTAGAAGCATATCCCAACCTTCCATTAGAGTTAGAAGAGAGTTTCAGTTGCCTTTAATCATGCATCATTAGATGTATATTAGTATCTTTTCCTAGTCCTCTTAATTTCTTTAGCCTTTTCATTAACATTGATGTTCTTTCATAACACCATCCATCATCATTAGCATCAATTCTTCAGCTCTATTGATGTTAATGTCATCACTACCCTTAACATCAACTTCAACATTTAATTTAGCATCAATGTGAGATCCAACATCTATAAGAGCCCAAAATCTCTCGTTTTGATGGTTTATTAGTCATAAAACACTATTTTTCCTAATTTTATTTTAAGTTATATTTCCTATACGACTTCTATCACTTAACCATATTATCCTTCTCATGAGGACTATTGTATCCTTACAAGAATAGTCATTCTTTGATTTGTTAAGGAAGTGGACATTAAACTCTTCTTGTACTTTGGTTCTTATGCATTCTCTCTCTCTCTCTTTTTTTCATATTCTTGCATAGTTATGATTCTTCTTCATCATAGTTTGTATTTTTTTTACATATATTTTGTCCCACATTTCATCTTTTCATATCATTTTCCTTATTATTTCTAATCTTATATGATAAGTTGAGTTCTTATGTGATTATTAACTTATTTTCCTTTAGCTTTCAATCTTTGATTACATAGGTCTTATTCTTAAGACTATTCATAGTCATGAGTCAAGTGCTTTTACTTGGTGAGCATTGGTATTATAGTAAAATTTTTATATAGTCAACTTTTGTAGAAACATGAAACATACTTAGGTAATTACTATGTTGAAATGTTTTGTATATATATATTTTTGTCAAATTTATTTAGATTTCAACACCCCTAATAAGCCCATGTAACACTTATGTTAAAAATGAGTAGTGATAATTTGTATGACTTGGTGCCAAAACTAGAACTAGATAGCTATATGTACTTCTTAAACATATAGCTAATAAAAGACTCTATGACACATCAAGTAGAGATTACATAATGATGTAGCGAGAATACCTTGGGTAACAAGCATGCATAAAAGACCTAAGACATACACATGAATACATAGACACAAAAACACCATGATACAACATGATAACATGATACAAGACAACATGATAGAATAATAAGTATTGATCCTAAGCTACATACAACTAGCTCTAAACCTTAATCTATAGAAAGGGGTGGTAGTCCAATCCTTGAAGCCAAGGCTCCTCAACAAGCATACATATCCTTATGATGTAGTTCATAAGGAATTAGGGCCATGTAGTTCTTTTTAGTATTAGTGATGGTTATGATAGCATGGAACCTTTAAAAATATATATGCTTCTCTAGTCCCTATTTTAGAGATAAAAAACCTTTAGAACACTAGCAAAGTGTGATTTCCTACACTTTCTCCTATTTGAAAGAAACAACATCATTAAAGTTAAGTATTTGTTCATAAAATTTCCATATGTGAAGAGCACATTGGATATTTTGGGACCTCAAGTAACTAAAATCCCATTTTAGAGTTGTAGATAAGAAGGTCTAATAGCTAGGATTATTCAATTGTAAAGCATGAAGGTTGAACTCAATTGAAATCTAATAGAGACATAGAGATGTTTGTACAACCTATGTTAAGAAAGAAAGATTTATCCTTTTCTATATAAACTATTCAAATTTTCTACCTAGAGTAAAATCTATTTGCTTGACATGTGAGCTAGTTTTCTACCTCTAGTGGTGATATGAGAGAGGGGAGTTGATCCTCTACATCCAAGGGAGAATACTTTGTACCTTAGGGAAACCACTTCCCATGCCTACTGGTAGTTTGTGTTTAGTATGAATAATGATCTTTGGGATATTAGCGTTACTATGGTATCATCCAACTTCTTTATTGATGAGAAACACATTGTTTCTTGATCATTTAAAAATTGTTCATCTTGAATCCACCTAGTGGCATCCAACCTATCTCACATTTGCTAATTTTTTTAGGTGATGCTATAACTTCCAAAGATTATGATTCTTAATTGGAAGTAATAGAACCAAGTCATCCAGCATCATAGATCCACAAGGGTAGATTAATATAATCCTTTATGTAGAAGTTTAAAATGAATGTCTTCTTATGCTTGAGAGTATGCTAGTCCTTCCACGTAGCCTCCTCTTAGGATGTATCTGGCTAATGCATCAAAAAATTCATGTTTTAATCAAAAGCATATGTTGTATACATATTAATGATGGAACGAATTTGTCATTCTTTCATAACCTCAATGTTTGATGAACCTCTAGATCTCATTCATTATAAATTATCATCTCTAGGATCAAATTTCTTCAACATGGAGACATGGAACACTAGATGATAATTTGCTAGATATGCTAGTAATTATAGATTTTATACAACCTAGTGTACTAAAAGAAATGATCGGTGTAAGGCTGGAAGGGAAAAACAAACACCGAAAGATCACCAGACAGACACAGCTGACCCTGCCTTCGCATGAGGGTAAGTTGGAAAAGAAAACCAAGGTAGAGTGCCTTGGATGGTCTGCACGCAAATCAACCAAGGACTTCCCCAAATGTAAACTATGGCTTGGGCTGGGGTTATTGTAACTGATGCTCGAAATATAAACAGATCACACGAAATGCAAACAGAATGTATACAGAACTGGTATTGTAAACAAAATGTAAACTGAATGTAAGACGGAGTAAACGATATAATGGAAGGAAAAATGAACAGTATTGTATTGCTTAGAATGAATGTGCATCGATTAAAGCATAGCTATGCGTGTAGATGGAAACTCAAGTGCTAAGCCTCGGGGTGATATGCTTGCAAGTGCTTGGATGCTAGGAGTTAGGTGTGCTCAAGTGTCCAAAAGTTGCTGGTCAGTGTTTCCTAAGTTGTCAACCTTCAAAATTGCCAACCCCGTTTATGTGGATGGATGGGGTATTTATAAGGTTTGGCTAGGCTTGGGCATGGAATTCATAGATGGATCAATGACTAAGAAATGAGAGGAAAATGGATCACGTGACACGTGTTTGATGGACAACTGTGTGTGAGTTGGACGTGCGTGGGCAGGCTACATTCTTGACCAGATGCACTGTATCTTACAACATGTGTTGGCTTACACAAGCTAGCTTACGCGCATGGAAGCAAATAAAATTTAGGGTGTAAGAGGTTGACAAGCTCACAAATGATGAAAATTTACAATGAAGATGATGTACTGACCTAAATCGTTGGTGTAAGGTTGGAAGAGAAACAGACAACGAAAGATCGTCGAACAAGCATAGCTGACCCTGCTTTCTCTTAAGGGTAAGCTAGAAAAGGAATGAAGGTAGAGTGCCTTGGATGGTCTGCACGCAAATCAACCAAGGACTTCCTGGAGCATAAACTATGGCTTGCGTTGGGGTTATCATAACTGATGTTTTAAAATGCAAACAATGCACATGAAATGTAAACGGAAACATATGTAGGTATCATAAACAAACCGTAAATTGAATGTAAAAAAAGGTAAACAAAAATTCTGGCTAGCAAAGCGAAATGTATTATATTGCTTAGAAAAGATGTGCACCGGTCAAAGCGTAGCTACACATGTGGATGGCAGGTCAAGCGCCAAGCCTCGAGGTGATGTGATGTGATGTGTTTCAGAAGTGCTTGGATGCTAGGAGTCAAAGTGTGCTGAGTGCCCAAGGATTGCTGATATGAGTTTCCTAAGCTATCCAAATCCAAAATTTCCAACCCCATTTATATGAATTGATAGGGTATTTGTAGGATTGGGCCGAGCTCGAGTGCGGAATTCGAGAATGGAATCAACGACTGGGAGATGAGAGGAAAGTGGATCAGGTGACACGTGTCCAATGGACAACTATTTGTGAGTTGGACATGTGTGGGCAAGCTACATTCTTGACCAAATTCACCATATCTTACAATGTGTGGCTTACTCAAGCCCATGGAAGCACATACAATTTAAACTGTGAGGGCCTGACAAGCCCACAAATGAAGATTTACAATGTACTACAAGAGAAATTGACCCTGGCTTGATTGGAAATTTTGGATCTTTGATTTGACCATTGCAGGATGCCAATTTGGGTGGTTTTGTGGCTTTTTGAGGTGTGTCTACTTGCACTCACGCTGGGCATGTCCTCAGCATGACCTTAGCCTAAGTGAAGTAACATGAGACGTTTAACACCAAATTTTGATTTCTGAAGCCTGTTTCTTGGGTGCAACTGCTGCCCTAAATGTGTCTAACCTTGAGAGTAATCTGAAATCTAGAATTTGAACTTGAATGTGTCTGATTTGGAGCTATTTTGGATAGGTCACGCTGTAGTCACGCTGCAACTTGACATGTAGCGTGACCTATGAAATCTTTGCAAAAACTTGCAATTTTGAGTTGAAATCTAGAATTTCTAAAGGCTAGGACCCATAGTTATCAATAGTGGACCCTGAGGATGACTTGCACCCTTGAAATCAAGTCATTTTGACTCAGTTTTGAGGCTTTGAAAGTTGGTCACACTGGACTCATGCCACAGCGTGACCTATAGCATGACCTCAAAAATTTGCAATTTTGAGTTGAAATCTAGAATTTCTGAAGGTTGGGACCCATAGTTGTTAATAGTGGACCTTGAGGATGACTTGCACCCTTGAACTCAAGTCATTTTGACTCAGTTTTGAGGCTCTAAAAGTTGGTCACGTTGGACTCACGCCACAGCATGACTTGTAGCGTGACGTCAAAAACTTGCAATTTTGAGTTGAAATCTAGAATTTTTGAAGGCTGGGACCCATAGTTATCAATAGTGAACCCTGAGGATGACTTGCACCCTTGAAATCAGGTCATTTTGACTCAGTTTTGAGGCTCTAAAAATTGGTCACGTTGGACTAACGTTGTAGCGTGACTTGCCGCGTGACCTCAAAAACTTGCAATTTTGAGCTGAAATCTAGAATTTTTGAGGGCTGGGACCCATATTTATCAATAGTGGACCCTAAGGTTGAATTTTACCATTGAAATCAAGTCATTTTGACTCAGTTTTGAGGCTCTAAAAGTTGGTCACACTGGAATCATGCCATAGCATGACCTGTAGTGTGACCTAAAAAACTTGCAATTTTGAGCTAAAATCTGGAATTTCTGAGGGCTGGGACCCATAGTTATCAATATTTGACCCTAAGGATGACTTGCACCCTTGAAATCAAGTCATTCTGACTTAGTTTTGAGGCTCTAAAAGTTGGTCACGCTGGACTCATGCCACAACATGATCGACAGTGTGACCTAAAAAACTTGCAATTTTGAGTTGAAATCTGGAATTTTTGAGGGCTGGGAACCATAGTTATCAATAGTTGACCCTAAGGATGAATTTCACCCTTGAAATCAAGTCATTCTGACTTAGTTTTGAGGCTCTAAAAGTTGGTCACGCTGGACTCACACCATAGTGTGACCTATAGCATGAGTGATAGTGTGAGCGAGAAAATTTGTAGGGCAGCATGAGTTCCTAGGACAAGCTAGCGTGTGTGCCCAGGAAAAGCTCAAAGTTTTGCCTCTGAAATCTCAAATGTGAGTTGTTCTTGTTTCAAACTGTTAGGCCAAAATTAGTGGTGTTTCATTGGCCCCTCTTTGTTGATGTCTGGAGGAATCCACTTGAGAGGCGTCAACAAAGAAGTGCAAAACACCATGAACAACCAAGTACTAAGCATTAACCATCAACCCTTGGTCGAATGTCATCACACCGTTTTCAAAAGTACATGGGATTGAGGGAATGTGGTTCAAGATGCAAGGGATTGTAACTGGGGGAAGTCAGGAGTTGATCAAGGGTTATGATTGCTGCCAGGATTGTGGAAGAGGAATGCTCTCACGCAAACGAGCTATATCTTTGGTCCTTGTCAATAATCGGATTTCAGCAGACTTGGAGCCAAGACATAGGAGGTGTGTTCTTTGGAGAAATGGGACCCTTATAGAGTGTTTACGAGGCCCGTTGTAAACAGCCAAAGCCACGCGATGATGTGCAACATGGTCTCTTTGAGACACAAGTGTAGTTATTTTCCAAGATAATTGCCTTCTCTCCTAGGGCTTGTATGAGAATAGCCAGTAGTCTTTTGTTTATGATGTCAATGGGGTCATGAAGACCTTTTCCGTGCATTTTGCTCTTTGACCTGTTTTTTCTTTTTCTTTTTTGTTTGTTTCTTCTTTTCCTTTGTTTTTGTTTTCTTTTATCTTTTCCTTTTCTTTTATTTTTCTTTTCTCAATCTTTTTGAAAGAGCTTGCTTTTTTGTACCGTGCTCGTGTTTGAGCACTTGCATTTTGCATCATGTACTATGTACTGTGTTTTGCATTGCAACTGCTTAGAGAGTCACAGTGTGCAACAGTGTATCAAGGGTTTTGAGGTGAGTAGGAGTTAATGTATCTAGGGGATGTAATCGAATAGGATAAAGGGGCATGATGGGGAATAGGGAATGTATTAGGAGTCGGGAATGTACTTATGAATAGATTGATTAACCCAGTTACGTGCATCAGGAAGAATGTGATACCTTGTCGTCATGATGAAGTGAATCTATGTATGAACGCCGTAGGTGTGTCATCCTGCAAACATAACTCCAAGAAGACAAGAAAAACATAAATGAATCAGTTAACTAAGCACTTTAAACTAGGAGATGGAGTCACCACATGCAATTTTCAAAGAAAACAAGATTATGAACAATATTAGCTTCATTAGTGTCCATGAGACAAATTGTGTAGCAAGTCTTTGTGGAACATGTACAGCTAATTGCAGCAACATATCTTTTCAAATTTTTCCTGGTCGTCGATGATGTTTCCAGTTTATAGTCTTAGCGGACTGTTGTGGATTAGTTTCATGTTGTAACCCTTTGGATAGTGTCAGTTTAGCATCATAGCGGACGGTGTGCTGCTAGTTTATAGTTATAGCAGACTATGAAGGGGCAAGCCAATTTATAGTCTTAGTGGACTCTGATGCTAGTTTCACCTCATGGTGGATAGATGTAGCAGTGTAGTGTCATACCAGACAGAGCTCTGTGGTGCCAGTTTCAAGTCATGGCCCTAGGACTGTTCTATGGTATCAGTTTTAAGTCATGATGCTAGGACATTTCTGTAGTATCAGTTTTAAGTCATGATGCCAGGACTTGTCTGTGCTAGTTTATAGTCATAGCGGACTATCTTTGCTAATTTATAGTCGTAGCAAACTGTTTGTGCTTACCTTATTTGTGTAAGGTGTAATGCTGCATGCATGGTCATGCTGTGTGTCTACAAGGTCTTGCAAAAATCAACTAGGAAGAAAACAACATCAAACGACACGTGTTGTACATAGAGTTAAAATGTATAAATGAAAGAAAAGTAATGCAAAAAGTGATAGTTTTAGGCCGTTCTGGGCCGTATGCTATTTTAAGGCCTTTTCAGGTCAAGTGTTTTTGTAGTTTTATGGTTTTCAAATGCAATGTGTAAACTAAGTTGATGAGTATGTAAACAAAGAAAAATGCATGATCTAAGTGAGCAGGAAAAATGTAAATGCATAGGTTAGTGCAATGTAAACAAAAGTCAAAAATGTATGACAAAGGGTAGGCAGGCATCCGCATTTTGGCCTTGGGAAGATCTTGGTCATGTAGTTGCTTGCTAACCAAGCATGGATCAGGGAGTTTTCAAGGTTTAGGATCCTCTGGGGAGCTATTGGCTTCAACCACTTGTTCAGGTGTGTTAGCCTTAGGTGTTGCATTGGTTGTTATAGGTGTACCACCAAGAAACTCTTCTTCTAAAACTTGTGCCATGTCTATGTCATGAATAGTTGAAGAGGAAGCGTTATCACCATGGATGATAACCTGACCACCTTCGTATGAAAGGTGGATTTCTTGGTGGATGGGAGAGGAGATGGCCCTTAGTTGAGCCAGCCAAGGCCTATGTAGGATCATGTTGAAACTTGGCATCTCCTCTATGACAGTGAAGTCAGCACTAGTGGGGAATTGCTCTTTTGCCACAAAGGCTAAGTTGATTATACCCCTGATTGTGACACGTGATCCACTAAAATATTTTAGACATGTGGTTTTTGTTGGCTTGATTTCATCTGCCAGGCCTACCTTGTTGATGACAGAGTACAGGACTACGTTCATTGCTACACCATCATTGACATGTACTTTGTGGATGGTACACTTTCCAACATGAATGCTAATGGATAGTGAAGCCGTTCTGACCTCCCCTCATTTGGGGTTGACTTTAACTGCATCATCGTGAAAGGTTAAGGTTGTTGAACCCGATTCTTATGGTGTAAGGGGCAGCATTGTTGCATGGATGGATGCCTCATTTGTAGGGATCTCCTCCGTAACAGGAATGGAGGCCAAGACCTGGGCCAATGCTTGGCAATGAGCAGGTAAGGTCTTGACCAGGTTGTACAAGATAAACGTTGTGCTCTTTTTCTTGAGCGTTTGTTTTACCTGGGTTAGTGCAACTATGAAGTCCTTGTCATTAGCCGTTGTGTTGGCCTTGACTTCCTTCATGTGGCTTGAGAGATAGACCTCTCAGGAGGGGGACTTGGGCTTGGTTTTCTTAGGGGTAGGGGCCATAGTGTTCAGTTGTTGTTTGCTGATTGTGGCCCTTGCTTCGGCCATGGGGGTTGCGAGATACTTGTTTTTTCTCTTGTGTTGTCATTTGGTGGGTCTACCTGGGTTACTAGTGGGGTCAACCCTTGAAGGAGGAGGGATTGAGATGTTGCCCACTATTGGGCTTCAGGTAGGTGAAGGGCCATCACGTTGTGGCACCTTGATGACGAAAGGTTGCTTAGCGGTTTTTGTTACTGGGTCATGCCAGTTTAATGTCTTAGCAGATGAGTCGTGCCAATTTAATGTCTTAGCGGATGAATGTTGTGGAGCCCATACCACAAAGGGTGTTGTGGGTGCTGGGGGTGGCACCTTGATAACAAAGGGAGGCCTCTTGTTTGTAGAGGTTGAGGGGACCTTTGCCTTGTTAGGAGGCACACGGATCACAAAAGGTTGTTGCATAGGTTTGAGCTTGCCACCTATGCTAATCGAATTTATGACATAGGAGGCATCGTCTGTGTTGGATTGACTTACCGTGTCAATCACTAGTTGGCCTTGTTCTATCATTCCATGTAGGTCATCTTGCAAGGCATGATAGTTGTCTATACCGTGACCAACCATTTGATGGTAATGACAATATTGGTCCAATTTAAAATGTTGTGGGACCAAGGGCTCATTTGGTACTGCTAATGTGGGGTTTCTTAGTAGCTCACAGTACCTATCATGTTTTTGGTAGGTAATCTCTGATACGTGCTTGTGTTGGATTTGCCCAGCTTTCAAGAGTTGCTCTAATAGTTAAGAGGGTTGCATTGATAATGGTGTATACTTTGAGTGGTCCTTTCGCTGAAAGTTGGGCCTTGGGGTGGCCCCTGCCGATGTAGGTGAGTTGGTACCAAAGTTGGTAGCTTTGTCAGTTGGGGCTTTGGGTTGCTTAGCTGTTGGACCCCAGTTGGTTGCTTTCATGCTTGCGGCTACTGTTGCTACTATTGTGTTTTGCTTGTGAGCATGTTGGTTTCTATAGGCCACATAAGTTGGGTCATTGCTCGATTACCCCACTTCCTCTATGTCCTTAATTTGTGCGAGTGCTTTGCTCAAGGTACGGGCTTTCAAATAATAAAGTTTTGATTTAATAAAGTCATTTACAACTGCCTTAAGGATGGTAAGCAGATATGTTTCAGGGATGGGCTTGTGAAGTTCATTCAAGGCTGCACTCCACCTTTGGATAAATTTCTGTGCTGGCTCTAATGGTGCTTGTTTAATCTGAATCAAGCTATCCAACATAGCTTCAAGCTCTAGATTGTATTTAAAGCAGGTTACAAACTGGTGTAACAAATCCTCCAGAGAGGATATGGAGTTATGGGGTAAAGCTTGGTACCAGTCTAAGGCTTTTCTCATTAAGAACATAGAAAATACACGTAAAATTGCATGAGGCTAGGCTTGAAGTAGTAGACATTCTAGTCGAAATGTCACTAGGTGGGAATTTGGATCTCCCTCTCCATTGTACTTGGTTAGTTGAGGTAATGAGATTTCCTTTGGCAAGGTTAATGGTGGAACTAAGGGGTTAATTGGATCATCTTGATAGAATTCTAGTACTTTGAATTCCTTGGTGTTTGCGGTTTTAAGGCACTGTACCTCTTCAGTTAATAGGTGCATCATTTTCTTTGTGTCTGCTCATTCTTGGGTGGTAGGCAGATCAGCGAGTTGAGTGAATTGCGGTTGATAATAATTCGATTGTTGCATTCTTTGCGGTAAGGGATACTATTGGATTATCAGTTGTTGTGGTGGAGCAACATTCAGATATGGGATTAGAGGGTGTGGTATGTTATAGAGAGTAGGTTGGTGTTGCTAGATAGCTGGTGAAACTCACTGCCTAGCCATAGGTTATGAGGTGACACCCTGAACATGTTGCGTTGAAGTAGTCCGAGGTGCCCCATGGGTTTGTACTTGTGGTATGTAATGGGTGGATGTGGAAGCTAGTATGACCGATGACATTCCAATCACTTGAGGTCAAAAGGTTGATCTTGCATTAATTTGGGGTGGAGGCTGTTGGGCTAGTATTTGTAGAGGTATGATAGAAGTGGATGCGTTAGTTTGAATGTTAGACTTGGAGAAGATGGAAATGGGAATGGCTACTTCCTGTAAAGAAGCTGGTGGCGAAAATATTCTCTTTAGGGAAAGGTTGAAATAGTGGGTTTGTATGGGCATGGGGGCTAATGGTATGGTATGAATCCCCATGTTCGGATTGGGCTGCGAAATCATCTTCCTCATCTCCACCTTGAGGCTCTATTGGGGGTAACTGTAGGGCTTGACTTCTAGCTATGAGAAGTTTGGATATGAGTTTATGATGGTGTTCAAATAGCGGGATTATATTGAATCCCAAAGGGATGAATTCACAACCTCCTTTGTGGATAAATTCATAGTCTCGCTTTTCTTCTCTCTCTACACGATCGATGGGTAAGTTGGCTTGGATCTTGACATAGATGAAGTTATACTGTTCGGGTGTGAGATTTGCATAAGTAGGGTCCTTGCCCTGTAACCTGAGTGATTGGCACATAGGGCCTTGGGGATTTATCTATTCAATGACAGTTATGGATTCAGTAGCAGTAACAGGGTTCAAGGTTTCAACCCCAAAGTTAGGGATCGACAGTGTTACTGGATTAATTTGGGAGGATTCCATAATGAACGTGAGTAAACTAAGGTAGACGGGCTGAATGCAAGAAACTACAACATGATAACTATAGCATGACAGACTATAGTAATGTGACCAAACTACAGTGTGATAGACTACAGCGTGATAACTACAGCATGAAAAACTACAATAGCGTGACCAAACTACAGCGTGACAACTCCAGCATGACAGACTATAGCAGTGTGACCAAACTATAGCGTGACAATTGTAGCGTGATAGACTACAGCAGCATGACGGACAAGGAGACTTACAAGGATAGGATGAGTGAGTTTTGACAGGCGGCGTGATCGATGTTTTATTGGACAACAGACAAGAGGCCATCCTTCTAGTGCCAATTTACTGTACTAACCTAAATCATCAGTGTAAGGCTGGAAGGGAAACAAACATCGAAAGATCATTGGACAAGCATAGTTGACCCTGCCTTCGCTTGAGGGCAAGCTAGAAAAGGAACGAAGATAGAGTGCCTTGGATGGTCTGCACAAAAATCAACCAAGGACTTCCCCGAGCATAAACTATGGCTTGAGTTGGGGTTATCGTAACTGATGTTTTAAAATGCAAACAATGCGCATGAAATGTAAACGGAAACGTATGCAGGTATCATAAAAAAATGTAAATTGAATGTAAAACAAAGTAAATAGAAATTATGGCTAGCAAAGAAAAATGTATTGTATTACTTAGAAAATATGTGCACCAGTCAAAGCGTAGTTGCACATGTGGATGGCAGGTCAAGCGCCAAGCCTCGGGGTGATGTGATATGATGTGTTTCAGAAGTGCTTGGATGCTAGGAGTCAAAGTGTGCTGAGTGCCCAAGGATTGATGATCTAAGTTTCCTAAGCTATCCAAATCAAAAATTTCCAACCCCGTTTATGTGAATTGATAGGGTATTTATAAGATTGGGCTGGGCTTGGGTGCGGAATTTGAGAATGGAATCAACGGTTGGGAGATGAGAGGAAAGCAGATCAAGTGACACATGTCCAATGGACAACTGTGTGTGAGTTGGGCATGTGTGGGCAAGCTACATTCTTGACCAAATTCACCGTATCCTACAACGTGTGGCTTACTCAAGCCCATGGAAGCACATACAATTTAAACCATGAGGGCCTGACAAGCCCACAAATGAAGATTTACAATGTACTACAAGAGAAATTGACCTTGGCTCACTTGAAACTTCTGGATCTTTGATTTGACCGCTTTGACCGTTGAAGGATACCGATTCAGGTGGTTTCGTGGTTTTTTGAGGTGTGTCTGCTTGCACTCACACTGGGCATGTTCTCAGCGTGACCTCGGCTTGAGTAAAGTAAAAGGAGAAGTTTGACACCAAATTTTGATTTTTGAAGCCTATTTCTTGGGTTCAACTATTGCCCTAAATATGTCTAACCCTGAGAGTGATCTGAAATCTGGAATTTGAACTTGAATGTATCTAATTTGGAGCTATTTTGGATAGGTCATGCTGTAGTCACGCTGCAGTGTGACATGTAGCATGACCTATGAAATATTTGCAAAAACTTGCAATTTTGAGCTGAAATCTAGAATTTCTAAAGTCAGGGACCCATAGTTATTAATAGTGGACCATGAGGATGACTTGCACCCTTGAAATCAAGTCATTTTGACTTAGTTTTGAGGCTCTAAAAGTTGGTCATGTTGGACTCATGCCACAACGTGACCTCAAAAACTTGCAATTTTGAGCTGAAATCTGGAATTTCTGAAGGCTGGGATCCATATTTGTCAATAGTGGACCCTAAGGATGACTTGCATCCTTGAAATCAAGTCATTTTGACTCAGTTTTGAGGCTCTGAAAGTTGGTCACGTTGGACTCACGCCACAGCGTGACCTCAAAAACTTGCAATTTTGAGCTGAAATCTAGAATTTCTGAAAGCTGGGATAGTTATCAATAATGGACCCTGAGAATGACTTTCACCCTTGAAATCAAGTCATTTTGACTCAGTTTTGAGGCTCTAAAAGTTGGTCACGCTGGACTCACGCTGCAGCGTGACCTGCAATGTGACCTTAAAAACTTGTAATTTTGAGCTAAAATCTGGAATTTTTAATGGCTGGGACCAATATTTATCAATAGTGGACCCTGAGGATGACTTGCACCCTTGAAATTAAATCATTTTGACTCATTTTTGAGGCTATGAAAGTTGGTCATGGTGGACTCACGCCATAGTGTGACCTGCAGCGTGACCTGAAAAACTTGCAATTTTGAGCTAAAATATGGAATTTCTAAGGGCTGGGACCCATAGTTATGAATAGTGGATCCTAAGGATGACTTTCACCCTTGAAATCAAGTCATTTTGACTTAGTTTTGAGGCTCTAAAAGTTGGTCATGCTGGACTCACGCCACAACGCGACCTATAGCGTGAGTCATAGTGTGAGTGAGAAAATTTGCAGGCTAGCGTGAGTTCCTAGGACAAGCCAGCGTGTGTGCCTAGGACAAGCTCAAATTTTTGCCTCCAAAAGCTCAAATGTGAGTTGTTCTTATTTCAAAGTGTTAGGCCAAAATTAGTGGTGTTTCAGATGATAATGTTCAATAAGAGAGATTGACTCCGGCTCACTTGAAACTTCTCAGTCCCTGAATTGACTGCCATAGGATGTCGATTTGAGTGGTTTTGTGGCTATTTGAGGCATCTCTATTTCACTAGGGCTCCCAGCATGAGTTGATTTTGTTCTGGTGTGTCCTCAGCATGAGTTTGGTGTGCTTTTGTTTGGGCATGATTAGTACTCACGTTGCACTCACACTGCCAGTGTGTCCTCAGCGTGACCTCAGCATGAGTGACTTGAAAATGATACATTTTACTCCAAATTTTGATCTTTGAAGCTTTTTTCTTGAGTGCAACAGTTGCCTGACTGTGTCCAACCTTGAGAGTGATCTGCAAGTTGAAAACTGAGCTTGGATTTGACTTGATTTGAGCCTCTTTTAGTAGCTCACGCTGCACTCATGCTGCTAGCATGACCTCAGTGTGAGCTCAGCATGAGTGATAAAATGTTGTGATTTTAGACATGAAATCTGGGATTTTGGAGGTTGGGAGTTGAAGTTGTTAACAATGAACCCTGAGGATGGCCTGCACCTTGGAAGTCAGATCATTTTGACTTAGTTTTGAGGCTCTCAGAGTTGGTCATGCTGTACTCATGCTGCTAGCGTGACCACAGTGTGAGTGAGAAAATCTCTACAGTTTGTCCTGAAATTTGAATTCTCGAATGCTAAAAGTTGGAGTGGACATCAGTAGCCCTTGAGGATGGCGTGCACCCTTAGATTTGGACCATTTTTGACTTGATCTTGAAGTCATTGGAGTTACTCATGCTGAGGGCAAGTTGGCTTGAGGAACTGGGCATGAGCTCTATGCCTTAGTCAAATTTTTACCTCTTGGAAGCTCAAAATGACTTGAGTTGTTCTCATTTCAAAGTGTTAGGCCGAAATTAGTGGTGTTTCACCTAGTTCATACAAGAAAGGATCTTAAAAGATCCATCATTGTACCTCAAGAACTTCTAACTCATATCCTTCTTTGGTCTCACTTGCCTCACATAATCCACTTTTAAGAAACCTTGGTTTTCAACTTTGAAATGTAAAGAATTATGCTTGTCATCAACATACTTTTTATATGTTGAATAGAATTTTCTAGGTAGAGCTTGGTCATCTAGATTTTTTTTAATCAAAGACTTTAGAAACTAATTAGCAAAAATATTTTTCCTTAGAAAGAGATTTCCAATAGTTGAGGTACTATTGATTGCATTTCCAAGGATAACTCTGCTAGAGATAATTTTGTGGTAGAGGATTCTTTAATGTTGTAGCTAAATTGTACATGAGGAATAATGTCATTCAATTTATTTGATTAAACTAGATAAAATGTCTTAAATAATCCTCAAAAATTTGATCCATCCATTCTATATATCCATCTATTTGGGGATGATATTTTAAATACATCCATAGCTTTGTATCCATCATATTGAATAGTCTCCACTAAAAATTCCTAGTGAAATAGGAGTATTGATTAGACACAACATTGGTTAAACATAAAAAGTAGTGAACCACATAGTTAAAGAAAAAGGATGCTTCATTCTTACTATTATAAAGTATTATATCTTAAATGAAAATGACATACTTGAAGAACTTGTCCGTACCTCAAGGATTTTGGAAAATCCTTATATTATGGGAAGCCTAATGATAAAATCTATAGAAACTGTGATTCATGGAAGCTTTAGGATTGCAAAGGGGTGGATAAAACCCCTTAGTTTCTTATGAAAACTCTTGTCTTGTTGACACATTAGATAGCTTTCCATAAATTTTGATGCATCAATCCCAAAATTTGGTGAATAGAAATTTCTCTCCATCAATGTCATTTTTCATTTGTATCTTAGATGACTTATTCATCAATGATTGAATAATGCAAGAAATTATAGTCTAGAACATAAAGTCTATTTTTAAAATATGAGTAAGTCATTCACTTCACTAAAATTTGAATCATTGCCATCCTTGAATAGCTCTAACAAATCCTGAGCATGTTGATCATGATGTAGTTCATCTTGAATTTTCTTCCTAATTTCATGATCAGCCATCCGAATCTAAAATCTTTATTGATCATACCAAAGAACACTGACTTAACACATTTGCCATCATATTCTTTATTCTTGGTTGATACATTAATTAAATATTAAAATTGAAACACCATCAATTTTGGGCTTTCGTGACTCAGCATGAGATTTGCTCAAGCATGATGGGTTGCACAGATTGCGTGGCACCTTGGAAGTCCAAATGCCTACAAAGTTCTCTCTGGGCCTATTTGCTATGTTCTTTAGCATAGTCAATGTAGCACCCAGTTGCAAGGCGAGTTTGCATAAACAGAGCATTGGAGGTGGACCATATAGTTTGACAAATTTTCTATCTTTTGGGCTGTCCCAGTTGCTGGTCCACCCAAGTGCCAGGCTAGGAGCAATCAAAAGTGTTCAGGATGTGCAAAACAGTTCAGAAAATTTTCTATTTTTGACTTGTTACGCTATGCCAAATAGTTCAGAAATTTTTCCAAGTGTTGAACTAGACGTAGAAGGTGCATTTGACAATTCTTTGGCTTTCAAGGAGGCCTGTCCCATTGCATTCTCAGAGTATGATTAGTGTGACTTGGAAAAATAAGGCAAGTTTATCGAAATTCATCCTAATTTGGGTGCTATGCTATGCTACGTTGCACGGCGTAGCACAACGTAGCAAGGTGCTAGCATACCTCAAGTTGTTTTAACATGAAAAATGCATTTGACCATTCTTCGACCTCCAAGGCTACTTGTTCCACTTTGCCCTCAGAACATGACCAAGGTTCCATGGCAGAGTAGTGTAGGTCCACATAGCGTAGCACAGTGTAGTAGACATATCAAGGTCAAACGTGTCTCAAGAATGAAACCGGGATGTCTCAGGCTCTTTTGACATTCAAGCATGATTGCCAATTCTTGAAGTTTCTTGCCTTGCTGGGTTTCAGAGTGGTGCTCTCAGTTTTTAACAAAATTTATTTGCAAAGGTGTGCTACACTGTGCTATGCTGTGTAGTGTAACATAGCGTAGTGGGTAGGTGTCTATGCTACTCGGCTACATTGGATAGCGTAGACAGTGTAACACTTGAGAAGAAGCCTTAGGACATCTCCAAAAGTTTTAGAACTCATCATCGATGGTCATTTTTGCTCTGACATCTCCTCAATAGCCAAGATCAGCAATTTTCTTTGTTTCTTGCACCCCTTGTTGATCCCCAAAAAGTTGTCCCTACACTCTACCCTACTTGGAAAAAGAGGGAAGACGTAGTCCTGCAGCGCAAGCCCCACTTTGCATTTGTTGTAGGCATTTTTTGGTAAAACAAGATGATTCTTTAGAGTTTGGCACATGCGATATGGGCAATATGGTCATAGCTTGGCGGATTTGTGGTTCCTATTCTTATTTCATTTAGAGTAGCACATCAGTGTAGCACCACACTTTAAGTGTAGCACACCAGCATGGCACATCCATGTTCATGCTACGTGGGACCCGGGACATGTGGCGTCTAAACCACGTCTCTCCCCCAACCTTGGCTTTATAAATACCCTAGTAAATGACATTCTAAGGGTTGGCTTTTGGTAGTTGGCCTCGGCAGGAGATTGGCAAGTAGAAAGTTGATGAGCAGCAAATCTCAGCATTAGTCTTTCAAATCTCTGTTCCACTCCCACGCTGGATCATGACAGTTGCCCAAGCACAGCGTAGCAACGTTTAGACTAGCAAACATGCATTCCTTCATGCCTATCAATACCACGTCTGTAGTACTCCAGAGAGCATGACCATATCACCTTGCTACCCAGCTATTTCTATCTACACTGCACACCAATTGTACACATCATTCAATCAAAAGCCACGTCCCCCAGTCTTGGGGTGGTGCATTTCTTGACTCACACTCTCATTTCATTCTTTTTCTGCAGCATTTTAAATTGTTGGCATATCTATTTCTTTGTATCATCATATTCTCTCACTGTTATACATGTTGCACACCTACTTATGCCAAAATCTTGTACATGACGCTTAAAAATCATTATCTAAGAATGGTTATTTGACACCACGTACATCCCTGATTAATCGACTAGACCGGTCAGGGTGCCTTGTTTCCGTGTTCTCCAGCGCGATCCTCTTGCAAACTTAGGGTTAGGTTGTGCGCCTGATAACCTCTTAATGTTCTAGCCACTGATGTTTTTGGATGCTATAGTTTTTCGTGCTAGAAGGAGGGCCTAAACCTCTATTCTATGTGCTATGGGTATTCCTACAGGCTTTCTACACCCTCATTGATAGCAACAAGCTAGCGTAGACATAACGCCCCTGTGGACTTGCTATGGTAGTAGCTGGCTCTTAGGCCTATGCAAGAGTGGTCTACATTTGCGTCAGTGCAGATTGGTTCCTGTTGATGGTTCCACTAGAACCCCATAGGACGAAAAGCCCAGAATTTTCTACTACATTACACTATCTTTGTTTAATGTAGCGTAGCATGAACAATGTAACCCTGTAGCGTAACACTTTTCTCCAACATACCAGTTCTCCTCAGCATAGCGTAACAATGTAAACTACTATTTTTGGTAGTTGCTTTAGACTTTCTTATTTCTGGCTATTTATGTGCATTAGCTCAAAAGTTACTATATTTCATTATTTCAAAAGTTAGTGTGGGATGCGATATCGCATACCAGATAGTACATCCATGATATTGCGTCAGATGCGATATCGTGGCCTATTTGAAGTAGGGTACTTAGAAAAAAATGGAATTTTTTTTGAAACTCCTAACTTAAAAATGAAGGACTTGATGTTGATATGAAGGGTCCAGGGTAATATTGATCAGGCTTGAAGGCACAAAATGGATAATGATGTAAAATTTGGTGATGGAAGTTATGAAGAGTATGAGGAAAAAGGACATGTGTTGGTACATAAGAATGTTTGAATTGGAAGGATGATAAGGGAAAGAATAGATTTAGCAATGAAGTTCTTGGAGGATATAAAATGATGGGGTGGTGTGCAACAAGTACAAATTACAAAAGTTACACAAGTGGATCCTCCCCAAAGCAGGTTCCAACCTATAATGCCCTTGTGTAACGACACCTTAAAATGTCTGTAGGCAATAGAAGGGTTAAATGTAATCCACACTAGTTCCACCAAATACACACATGTGGATACCACCATGATGAGGTATGAATTCAATGCTACATAAGACACGAGTCCCAATTACATGGACAACAAGATGAGGTGAATTGTATGAGGGATTGCAGAGATTGGGACATGAGGTAACTGACTTAGGGCACAATGAATCCTTGATCTAAGGCATGATTAATGTGTTATTAACCTATCACTCAAAAATTAGGACCACGTCCATTCCTTTGATCAGTGACATCGCATTGCTTCATCCCATGATGGACAACCATAAGAGTACCATNTGCATTGCTTCATCCCATGATGGACAACCATAAGAGTACCATGACAGCAAGGCATATGATCACTTGACATTTTGTTCAAGGAAGGAGTGGTTCCGAATTACTTGCGACATTGTGAGCTTGATCTTTTCTTTTTCTTTTTGTGTGACCGCTTTGGCACACTCTTCTTGCCCTCTTCTTTCTCTTTTTTTTTGAATGCTAAATCTAGAGAAGTCACCTACCTTCAGGCATGGGTGCATATCTTTCTAGTGGGACCCCCTTAGAATAGCCTTGAGTTTCCATGATTGAGTGCCTTTTGATTACTCTTACTCCCATTTTCACTAGATCTACAAGGATCTTAGTACAATCAAGCTACATGATAACTCCTATAGATGTTACCAAAGAGAATCCAACAGTCCCCTTGATGTCACACCCTAGCCATTCCCACTTAGTTCGTCCTTCTTTTCTCTGGGTATAATAACACAAGGTTACTTTAAGTTTTAATGATTAGGAATATCATTGTACCCAAGGTAGAACCTCTTATTAATAGAATGGGTGGATGGATGTTGTGGGCTCACTGTTCAAATAATTAGTCACCTGAGACTTGATAGCATAGAACAACACCTTAACCAACGAGTCACATGAGTGTTTTATTCATAGATGAGATTACTCATAAAAAGACAAAAAGACAAAAAATTAAATTGAAAGATGAAAAACTAGAAAATAAAAAATTGTAAAATTAAAGAAAAGAAAAACATTTATTAATTCTGCTATTGTTAGAATGGGGGATACCCCTCATAACTAAATAGTTGAGCATATCTAGAATGAATAAATGAAAGGTTGGGATCTTTGCATGTTGGAAATATTGGGACCTGGTCATACTTACCCCATTGGGGTTCACACACTTGATTAGAGTTGAAAAGATGGGGCAAGTTATATGATGTGGTTAATTTATAAGGAGTTGAACCACTATGGTACTTGCGACCGTAAGATGGTAAGCAATGATCAACATGTCTTTCCATGTGGCTGTATTCATTGGGCCGCATGGTTGTTCGAGTATTGAGTGGTGGCCCTAATAAGTTAACATGAGGCATTGGGTTCAAAGAGGAAGATGCACCACAATGTTGGACTTGTGCTGAGTTGGTGGATGTAGTGGTTTCTAAACTGCGGTGTCCCTTTCTATGGTCACATCTAAAGAAGGGATACCTATGATGTTGTGGAGGATTCCCATTACTATTGATTGTAGAAGCATAAGTAATGTTCGTGGGTTGATGCTGTGGTGAAAATCCTTCAGGTACAATTGGTGGTGATGTAGAAGGAGGTGAAAAATGAGGATTTTGAAATTGAGGAGAAGTGTAAGACACCCAAGGTGGTGGTCCTGTTGGTGAGGATGTGGGTTGATAGTATTGAGGAGAATAATAATAATGTGGTGAGATAGAGGATGTTGACCTAGTTGGGGAAACAGGATGTTGAACTTGATAAGCACTTACATTCAGATGGTATGAAGGGTGTAACCAATTTGGGGATGGCCTTCCCCATGACTAGGATTGTTGCCACTATGATTGAACACAGTATTTTTGTATGAACTCTGGATGTAACATTCTTTCCCAATTCTCATGCAAATGTGACAAGATTGGGCATTGGCTCTTTGGGTGATCGTACAGGCAAATGTTACATTGATACGTATGATTGGTAGTTAAGTTCTTATTTTCTTCAGCCCTTCTTTTCGATTGTCTAAAGGAGTTTTGTCCTATTTATTGGGTTTTCATAACTCTATCTCCAATAATGTTGGCATATTCTCCCCATTTTTCATGTATCCATTCCATCATCCTATTGATCTTTGCCTCAACTTCATCCAATGATTGTAGTATTGGTAAAGATGGTTCCACCTCCTTGCGGTGAGTTGATTTCTCCTCTTTATGGTTACGGACCATTGCTAATTCAAGATTTTGGTCCCGTTGAGAGCTTTCAACATTCTCCCATTTAGCCATTTCTCCTTCTTCTTTTGCTACCCACTTAATAAGCTCTTGGAGTTGATGGGTTTGTAGCTTGTATAGTTGCCCTTGGGCATACATCCCTAGGGTTTCCCTTGTTTCATTATGGAGCCCATCAATAATGTGGTATATTAGCCTTTCCTTGGAGAACTCACAGCCTAGGAAGTTGTTTAACAATGCATAATATCTTTCTAAGGCCATGTCCAAGGGTTCATGTTGTGCTTGTTTCCACTCTTGGATTTGTCTCCTCAAGGCTAACACTCTCGCATAGGTTTGATATCTTTCATTAAATAGTTCTACCATTGTTGGCCAACGTCAGATTGATTTTGGTTTTAATGACCTATACCATACTTTTGCATGGCCAACAAGTGTCATAGGAAAGAGCTTAAGTTTTTTCCATCCATTATCAATGTTGTTCCATGCATAGGCATCATAGAAGGCTTGTAAATGTTATTGTAGATCTAAATCATAGCCTCCTGAAAACTTAGAAAAGTTGTTTAAGTCAAGCTTGGGTAGATGACTTTCCTTATGATGCCTATGGGATATTTGAATCGCCTCTTGTATTTCCGTTAAGCTTGTAGTGGCCAGTAGGGGTTCATCGTCACTAGGTATGTTATGCAGTTGTGAGTTGGGATGATGTTGTCTTCCTTTATGCTCATAGGAGACCCGTACATCAGATTGGGTACTCCAAACTTCATCTTCATCATCATATAATTTTTTGGTTCTCCAATGAATTGCCTCACTAGTTGTTACGTTGTTAGAGTCTTGTGAGAGAGACATGGTTGTGAATTTGTGTGTAATTTAATTGCAATTATTATTATTATTTATTATATTTTTTCCTAAAAGATATATCGTTAATACTTTGTTACAACGATCTTATATGATGTAACTAATCTAAATAACTAACATTATCCCTGGCAACGACACCAATGATGAGTGACAAGGTACCGCTACACTCAACCATATGAATACAAGCATTTTACGCACAATCCAGTCAAACTCGATAGATAGGCTAGTTGTGGTATTTAGATAGTTACTTGTTGATCGCAGTTTGCTATCTTCCCACTTGGATTAGTATTTGCTTTATCATGTATGGTTTAGTCCAGAGTGAGGTGTATGATGTGGTCCTAAGCTAGTGCTACTCCCAGAGGCAATGGAAAATAACTTGTTAAGCTAAGAAGGAAAGGGTGAAGAGAGTCTAAGCTAGCCTAAGTGTGATGAGCATTCATTCCTTAATCATCCGTACACATCTTGGACCTCGTGCATGACTACCACTGGGATTACCAAGCACAGATCCTAGGTACGCTACTGGGTTACCAAGTAGTCACACTTAAATGCTCATGATTAAGGAGTTTAGGGTAAAGAAATATTAACTACAAAAGTAATAAATAACAATAACAATTAAATAATTAAACTAAGTGATGAATCATGAACTTGCCCTGATATCAAACCAACCACGATATCGCAGCCATGATATCACACCAGCCTCAACTTAGTTTAATTATTAGGGCCCTGATATTGCAGCCTGCCTCAATGTCTATAAATAAGAGGCATCTTTCCCAGTTTTAGGCATCTCGTTTAGATTGTAGCTAGACTCTGGCAGTTTTCTCCTTTTAGAGATAGAATAATTTTCCAATGTATGCCCGTAGTGTGGTGATTGTAATTGTACGACATCTTTTATTCGAGTGTGACGTACTTGGACACATACATGACTGACAATAAAGATCAAGATTACTTCATCATTGCAGCATTCACTTTGTTTATTTATTTATTTAATTGTTATTTACTACTTTCCTAATTAGTCTCTCTCACCCTTAAACTCACGTTAGAATGTAGAATGAGTATGACTTGATTACGAGCATTTAAGTGTGACTACTTGGTAACCCAGTAGTGTACCTAGGATCTGTGCTTGGTAATCCTAGTGGTAGTCATGCACGAAGTCCAAGATGTGTACGGATAATCAAGGAATGGATGCTCATCACACTTAGGCTAGATTAGATTCTCTTACCCTTTCTCTCTTAGCTTAGATAATATTATTTTCCATTATCTTTAGGAGTAGCATTAGGTTAGAACAAATCATACACCTCATTCTAGACTAAACTATACGTGACAAAGATAATACTAGTTTAGGTGGGAAGACATCGAACTGTGACCTAAGGATAACTATCTAGGTGCCACAACTTGTCCATCTGCGGAGTTCGACCAGATCGCACGTGTAACGCTCGTATTCGTATGGTTGAGTGTACGGAGACCTCACCACTCATCATAGGCACCATTGCCAGGGATGGTGCTAGTTATCTAGATTAGTTATATCATACAAGGTCACTGTAAAGGACTTAACGATATATCTTTTAAAAAGAAATAATTATAAAAAGTCACATATAAATTCACACACAACTTTACAACAATGCCTCTCTTGTAAGACTATGATAATGCCATACCTAGTGAGGAAATTCATTGGAGAACCAATGAATTATATGACCATGAAGTCTGGAGTACTCAACCTTATGCAGGAGTCCCCTACGTTTATGAACATCCCAACGATACTCAAAGACTCTCGTCATCCAACTCTAACACCTCTAGCGAGGATGAGACATCCCATAGAACGAGGAGGCCTGAAAGGCCTAGGACCTTCTCAATAACTAAAAAGCACTTACTTGGGGATGATTGGAAGACTTACAAAAGTCATAACAAGTTTTATAGTTCCTTCTCTTCCTCTACTCCTTCAACATCAGATTGTGACATGGATGACTATCTTTCAAGGGATCGGTGTAGAACTAAAAATCGAGCTCACAAAGAAAATCAAGAACGCCAACATAAACGAGGGCAACATCATTCCAACTTACAAAATCACAACCTACTTAGTGATGATGAACCCTTGTTGGCCACTAAGAGCCTAAAGAAAATACAAGAGGTTGTTCGAATCTCACGTAGGCATCGTAAAGAGAGCCATCTACCCAGGCTCGATTTAAACAACTTTCCTAAATTTTCAGGAGGCTATGACTTAGATCTGCATCAACATTTACAAGCCTTCTATGATGCTTGAAAATGCAACAACATTGATAATGGTTGGAAAAAACTCAAGCTCTTCCCTATGACACTCGTTGACCAAGAAAAAGTATGGTATAGATCATTAAAACCAAATTCAATACGATGTTGGTCAACAATGGTAGAACTTTTTAACAAACAATATCAAACCTACGTAAGAGTGTCGACCTTGAGGAAACAAATCCAAGAGTGGAAACAAGAACAACATGAACCCTTGGACATGGCCTTAGAAAGATATTATGCACTATTAAACAACTATCTAGGCCATGAGTTCTTCGAAGAAAGGCTAATGTACCATATCATTGATGGGCTTCGTGATGAAACAAGAAAGACCTTAGGGATGTATGCCCAAGGTCAACTATATGAACTATAAACCCATCAAATCCAAGAGCTTATTAAGCGGGTAGCAAAAGAAGAAGGAGAAATTGCTAGATGGGAGAGTGTTGAAAAACATCAACGGGACCAAAATCTCAACTTAACAAAGGTCCATGATAATAAAAAGGAGAAATCAACCAATCACAAGGAGAAAGAATCA
Source organism: Gnetum montanum (assembly GCA_015680685.1). Lineage (NCBI taxonomy): Eukaryota > Viridiplantae > Streptophyta > Gnetopsida > Gnetales > Gnetaceae > Gnetum > Gnetum montanum. The sequence continues at coordinate 144,015 of MNCI01031904.1, forward strand.
TCTTTTCCAACACAACAAACATTAGAAGAAGTTGAGGCAAAGATCAATAAGATGTTGGAATGGACATATCAAAATTTTGGAGAATTTATCAACATTATTGGAGATATAGTTTTGACAACCCAAGAAGCAGGAGCAAACGTTAGACAATTGGAAAGAAGGGATAAGGAAAAGAAGAGCTCAACTACCAATCATACATATGAATGTAACATATGCCTGTACGATCACCCTAAGGGCCAATGCCAATATTGTTACATTTACATGAGCATTGGGGAAATAAATTACATCCAAAGTTCATATAGAGATACTGTGTTCAATCACAGTGGCAACAATCCTAGTTGTGGGGGAATCCACCACTAAATTGGAGACATCCTTCATATCATCCGAATCCAAACGCTTATCTTGTTCAACATCCTGTTTCTCTAGCTGGGCCAACATACTCTATCTCACCACAGTACTATTCTCCACAATACTATCAACCCATGCCTTCAACACAACCACCACCTTGTGCACCTTATACTCCTCCTAAATTTCAACATTCACATCCTTTCCCTCCTTCCATATCGCCACCAACTATTCCTAAGGTGTCTGCACCACCGCAACAACCCATAGATGTTACTTGTGCTACTTCTTCCAATAGCAGTGGAAAGCCTCCTCGACATCCAAAGCGTCCCTTCTTTAAACACGGCTATGAGAAGGGACAACACAATTCCGAGGCCACTGCATCTTCCAACCCAACACAAGTCCCACACTATGGTGCATCCTTACCTTCGAACCCAACGCCTCATGTAACTTCATCAGGGCCACCAACTCATGCTCCAACAACCATACGGCCCAATGAACACAGGAATGGAGAGCGACAGCTCAATCCTTGCATACCATCTAACGGTCTCAAATATCATAGTGGGTCAACTCGTTATCTGGGAACCACATCGTACAAATTGCCCCACTATGCTCACTATAATCAAGTGTGTGAAACCTGATGGGGTAAATATGGCCAAGCCAAAATACTTTCAAAATGCAAGGACCCCCATCGTCAATTATTAATCCTTGCTGTCCTCAACCGTTTAGCTATGAGGGATATCCCCCATTCTAATAACAAGTAGGATTAATAATCACTTTTCATTTTCTTTAATTTTTTCAATTTTTGTTTTCCAATTTTTTATTTTTCAACTTATTATTTTATCTTTTTGTCTTTTTAGTATTTTTGTCTCTTTACGTTC
>MNCI01031904.1:145713-163103 GCA_015680685.1 Gnetum montanum
TGCCCTGGGTCAGTTACCTCATGTCCCAATCTCTACGACCCCTTTCTATAGTTCATCTCATCTCATTGTTCGTGTAATTGTAGCTCATGTTCCATGTAGCATAGAATTTTCATCTCATTCCGGTGATATTTACATGTGTGTGTTTTGTGGAGTTAGTGCGGATTACATCTAATCCTTCTAGTGCCCACGAACACTTTAAGTGTGGTTACACAAGGGCATTATAGGTTGGAACCTGGTTTAGGGAGGACCCACTTGTGTAATCTTTTGTAATTTTCACTTATGACAGCTCAAACACACCATTTATTACCCTCAACGTATTGTTCATGGTATTCTTTCCCTTATTACTATCCCTCTAATTCAATGTTCCTATGAATCATCACATAGCCTTTTTCTCTACCATCCGAGGTCCTTATTGATAAATTCCACACCATCATAATTTTCGTGCCTTCAGAACCAGTTGAATTACCCTAGAACCCTATAACAATCATCCAGATGTCCTTAGTTTACATCGTTTAATTTCAAAAGAAATATTAAAAATTTGGTACATTCTCTAAGTGCCCTAACTTTGATGAAAATATAGATACGTGACCTCCCGCAACACTTACCATCATTTTCCACTATTCACGTGGGGGAGTTTTCCGAATTTTTTCTCTATGACTTACGATTGTGAGACCCTTGCTTTTATACCTATATCTTGCTCGTTGGTACTTCGATTTTCATTCCGTCTGAACCTACTTGAACCTGGAGTGTTCAGCTTAGTCATGGGGGAGGGGCACATGCCGAATAGTGCATAAATTTTTTGAAATTCATCATCGCCCGAAGGACATCTTGAAGGGTAATTAGTTCTAAAATTAAGAATAAAATGTGTCAAAAACAATTTCATCCCCTTAGCTATACCAGAAAATTAAATTTGGAAGCCACCTAAGCAAAGAGGACTCAACACTATAATATTTTGGGGACATGTTCTTCCAATAATTAACATCACATGGAAATAAAGTAAATCTATTAAGGCAAGCAGTAAGGTATAACCTAACTTTGGTAACAACCTTACTAACGATTGGCCCCGTGTGATTGAGATGGCCCCAAAATGCGGACAACAGGAAGGTCTTACTCAAGGTGTGATCAAACAACCTAGGAGAGGTGAAGGACAAGTTCCTACTAAACAACATGCAGAGCAGGAGGAACAATCATTTAGTATCCACCAAGAAGACCCTGCTGCTATACAATCAAGGCCTATCCTCTCTAAAAGACGTGCCTGGTACTTAGGGGAATCGTACCAATTTTGGCACAATAAAGAAGAAGGCACCACAGTAAACATTTGTGGTGTGACTATTGATTTCTCTATTCAAGCCATTTTGGAAATATTAAACCTTCCGAATATAGGGGTAAAGGTTGCTCAAAATCAACTGGACACTTTCAGAACCGAGCAACTTAATAAACTATTGATAGAGAATAAAAGGGTGGCGGAAGGAAAAAGAGAAGGCTGACTAGGATGCCTCTATGGCACAAGCGCAAACTTACATGTGCGCCAAGGCACTCAAGGCCTTACAAGAGGAGAAACTCTAGGCCATACTTCAACGCCATCAAATCCCAAGACCGGGAGCGCAAGAAAAGGGAAAGACACCTATGGAGGAGCCACCACCACCAGGAACTACATGAGTTCCACCATTTTGTAATCATAGGATATTCTTTTGTGTTGTGTCTCAATTTTGTTCTGACTCCACACTGCGGCATGAATCCATTCTAGTCAGTCAATAATCCCATACCTATCCACTGTGTAATCAATGGAGCTTGTTCTCTCTGTAACTCGAGGATGAGTTTTCATTCAGTCGTGGGGGTATGATGAGTCATGAATTTGCTAGCTGTGATATCACTACCATGATATCATAGCCGTGATATCGTAGTGGCTGTGATATCACGATATCACTGTTGTGATATCACAACCGTGATATCCCATGGGCCGTGATATCGCGTACATGATATCGCAGCCCTGATATCACACTAGCCGCGATATCGCATACGCGATATCGTGGCTTGCCTCAATGTCTATAAATAAGAGGCAGCTTTCCTAGTTTTAGGCATCTCGTTTAGATTGTAGTTAGACTCTGGCAGTTTTCTCCTTCTAGAGATAGAATAATTTTCCAGTGTATGCCCGCAGTGTGGTGATTGTAATTGTATGTCATCCTTTATTCGAGTGTGACGTACTTGGACACGCACATGACCGGTAATAAAGATCGAGATTACTTCTTCATTGCAGCATTCACTTTGTTTATTTATTTATTTAATTGTTATTTACTGCTTTCCTAATTAGTCTCTCTCACCCTTAAACTCACGTTAGAATGCGGAATGAGTACGACTTGATTACGAGCATTTAAGTGTGACTACTTGGTAACCCAGTAGTGTACCTAGGATCTGCGCTTAGTAATCCTAGTGGTAGTCATGCACGAAGTCCATACATGACAAAGATAATACTAGTTTAGGTGGGAAGATAGCGAACTGCGACCTAAGGATAACTACCTAGGTGCCACAACTAGTCCGTCTGCGGAGTTCGACCGGATCACGCATGTAACGCTCGTATTCGTATGGTTGAGTGTAGGGGTACCTTGCCACTCATCACTAAGTGAATGTTGCAATGATGAAGTAATCTTGATCTTTATTTCCAGTCATGTGTGTGTCCAAGTACGTCACACTCGAATAAAGGATGCGTACAATTACAATCATCACACTATGGGCATGCATTGGGAGAAAGGGTTGAGAAAGACTAAGAAAGACAAAAAATGAAAACTAATTTCTAACTAAAAGAAATAACTTCTTTCACCGTGCACCTAAGGTGTATTTATAGGCTTGCACAGGAGCCACGATATCACGTATACGATATCACGGGTGCAATATTGTGACCTTATGAATCACAATTCATCAATTACCAAGGAAGTTGTACAATTGTAGTGACATTTGTATAATTTGCAATAATTTATTAATTTTTGCATTAAAGTTCTTTTTTTATTGTGGTTGTTGCAATGCAAAAGATACAATGTTATTTGACTATCTTTTGTTTGTTACATTCAAAGAAATTTAAGTTAGAATGTTTATTTTGGTTTACTCAAGGACATTAAATGGATGGCATCAGCCTAAGACAAGAACAAGGCAAATATAAGGCATGTCTGTTGCCCTAACTTGTATTCTATGTCAGCAATTAGGTTTCAACGTTAATGTGATATACATTCTCAAGCAATTTGTGTCATTCATCTTAGGTGTTGCAAGTTTTATAATAGACTAAGGAAACATTTTCCTCATAGGTCTTCTCATCTAAGTAGAGAATTCCCTGGACTAATGGATATTTAATGAAGTTCATGCATTCCTTTTCTTCAATGATTACCATTTGGATGATTTTGTTTTGTGCTTCAAGGATTTCATTTTATTTGTAGAAATAGTTGAGTATTTCTAATTTTTCTTTCAATTAAATAGTCTAGGTGGATGTCATTTGTTGGTTTTAGATAGTCACTTCATCTTCTTGCAATGCCTGTGTTTTCCAAAATTATCGAATAAATAGTCACTATATTGGTGGGTATGCCCAATGTATTACCTAGTTATGCATCTTGAATTTACATCATTCTATCTTAATTGAAATTTGCATCCATCTAAATCAAGGATAGTTCCAATTAAAAATTCTATTTGCAAATAAATTTCTACAAAAGACCAATACAATAAATTAATGATATGCATATAGAAAATGTTTTTGATCCAAGGTTACTTTGAAATCATATGGCAAACAATTTTTTTTAAAAAATAAATACATTGGTTCTCCACTTCTCTTATTTCTCAAATTTTATGGGATAAAAGATATGTTGAATACAATTAGGCTCTTTGTTTTTGTAATGAATAGATAATACGAATCAAATAGAAAATAAAATTATAAAATTGAATTTTAAAAATATCATTAATGGTAATGAAAAACGAGATTGCCTCACAATATGATAAATACAACAAGAAAATAGAGCGTTAACTTTTACAGCTTTGAAGAAGTGAGAGAAGATGATGCACCTTTAATTGTGCCACTTTTGCATGAATTCAGATTAGGAAAACAACAGTCTATAATCTCTTAGACTCAGCTTAGACTTAGAAATGAGACTTGAATAAGAATTAGTATTTGCATCCCTAAATTGATATGATGGTTAAAGGAAATAAAACCACTTTGTACTAAGAGTGTTTCTCTCCTTTTACTCTACAATATTCTCCCTTTCCTAGTCTATTAATAATATATTATTCTAAAGTCCTACTATTAAAGTAAATGCATTTATTAGGTTATTAACGTAATTACTACTCAATGTTAGGAAACATTGTATTCCTATATTCATGGCATTCCTATCCAAGAAAAAATTAGGTACATAAGACACAAGTTTACACTTTCCTATATCCCTTTTCTACAAGCTGATGATAACTCTAAAAGTTTTGGTTTATTCAGTGACATAAGGTAGAACAATAAAAAATGAGTTACAAATCATATTCAATTAAAAATCCTTCAACTAGAATTAATTATTAAAAAATATTACGATAGGCCAAAAAAATTTAAAGCTTATGATTTAACATTATTAAAATCATTCTCTTCCTTTTTTATAAGTGTTAGCCTTATGATAGAATTCATGTTTGTCATACGAAAGCTTGGTTGCTTGGAAAAATTTTAAAGCATGTTTTATTTTTATAAAATGGGTTTATATGTTCACTTAGTACTTTTTCATAAGTTTAATTTCATAGAAATGTACTCAATCAAGATTATTCATGTTTAGATTTATGTGTGTATTGATTATTCATGTTTAGATTTATGTGTGTGTTTATTTCGCTACATGTGGTTGAAAGTTTTTCTATTAAATTGCTTTCTTTTGTGTACTCAAAGGACAATCCACCATTTAGAGTTTCAATGATCCGACTAGATTGTAATTCTTTTATTTTGCCGGATTTGTATTTTAGCATGCATTTGACTTTTGTTATGTGGCAAATTTCATAACTCTATTGAATATTCTTATCTGAATATGGGATATTAAGTACTGCACTATCATAAAATTTAATTTTTGCACGGGAATGGAAATTTAGTTTTTGCTTACTACCGAAATGCCATTGCTGAAAATGACTGATTTCTGTGTGTACAGGCCATGGAAGGAGTGTTACGGTAATGTGTGCTTGGTTTGTTGCTTTAGGTCTAGCAGAAAATTTGGAAGCAGCTGAAAGGATGCTTGAAGAACGTAGCCGCACTATTGCAATGAACATTTACCAGCCCGAAAGTGCAGAGAGGTGGAATCAAATGCAAAATAAGAGCAAATGACTTTCTGATCTACCAAAGAAAAGCTAGCACACAGGAAAGAACTGGAAATTGACAAAGCTCAATGTGAGCATATACCTTCTCTATGGTCGCGAATGGGCATGAGCAAACTGGTCTATGGCAGCGATGGCCATGTATGGGTCCATGGCAGTCGGCTTCTGACCTGCGTAGCTCAAATGGTGTGTATTAATACCCCAATCGGGACCCAAAAGAGACATAGCCTTTTTTAAGTCTTTCCCAGATAATTGGTCCCGTGCTAGAAGTTTCTTTTTGCCCGGGCAGTCTGCCTAATATTCACAAGAGAAAAAATGGAAAGTAAAAAACAAAACAAATGAGCTCACTTTAGTGTTTCCTGCACATAATAAAATCTTTGCCTTCTTTGTAAGAGGAGTTCAAATTCTCATGTCCTTGTTGGGCAGGCCACGCCGCCGACAAACATTATAGAATCTAAAGAACGGAAAGATTCATTTTAAGTCACTAACATATACAGAGATCGGCATTATGTTTCCGTTTAAAATTTTTATTTAAATGAAGCCCAAAATTCTAGCATAGTCCATCATACTGTGATTTAGTACCAGCTTCGTATTCTTCTGGGACGTTCGAAGCATGAATGATTCTAGAAATATGAACATGTGATGTTTTTACCAGAGGGCAAACAAGGCCACAAATTCTCATCTCTGTTTAAGGAGGGAATTGCAGATCTGCTGAATTATTTATGCCAATTTGACTTCTGCAATAACGTTAAAAAAAGATGCGCTATCTGCAGAGAGTCAGTCCCATAGCCAAGTAAGAACCACATTAACATAGCTGTTGTCAGAGAGATTCTGTACAGATTCTCTATGGTACAGTATGCCAAGCTGCTTCCGTGGTTCATACACCACCTCAGAATGATTTGTGGTTACAAATTTTGTCAGAAGAAACGTCTAGTAAAGAAAGTTTGATGGGCTGTAAAGATTTCACAGTAACCTTGCCCTGGTGGCAAAGTAAGCTGAGGTTTTGAACCTTCAACAATGGAAGAAGCAGCAGCAGGTGATAGTAGGAGTCCCCTGTTTGAGAAGATTGTAGAAAACCCACTGCTTTACAGATGTTATGCAGTGATTCATATCTGTCTTTTTCTATGCTTTTTGGTGGTCCGGGTCTTAAAACCCATTGAAGGGTTTTGGGGAATCTGGTCAGTGGCTTTTGCATGTGAGGCCTGCTTTGCATTTAATTGGATTCTTGAGCATAATCTAAGATGGCTCTCTGTGAGGTATCAGACTTACATTGACAGGTTTGATAGAAGGTGGGTTGGTTGCATTTTTTATTTTGTTTCAACTTCCAAATTCTAAGAATTGCTTTTTCATATGTAGTGGTTGTGTGTGTTGCGTGACAAGTTTTTGGTTATGACTGTTCAGGTATGAAGCAGAAAATGCCATGAAACTTCCTGCTGTTGATGTTATCATAACAACTGCCGATATAGAGAAGGAGCCACCCATTGTGAGCATGAACACTGTTCTGTCAGTGCTTGCCCTGGATTATCCAACACAGAAATTTGCATGCTATGTCTCCGATGATGGCGCCTCCCCCATTCTCTACTACTCTCTGCTTGAAACGCTCAGTTTTGCCGAAAAATGGATACCTTTCTGCAGAAAATATAATCTGGAAACAAGGGCTCCTTTTGCTTACTTTGACAGGGAAGAGTATCTTAGTTCTTGCAATGAAAATCTCATCATGGAATCAAATTCCATAAAGGTAATTTATTGTCAGTGTTGAGGTTTATCTGGTGGGTGCATAGTTAAAGTTCAGAGCTGTTTCATGCTTGGTTCGTTGACAGTGACCATGGCTCACTGTGCAGGAATATTATGACGAACTGAAAAGAAAAATTGGGGTGGCAATGGAGACAGGATTTATCCCAATTTCACCCTTAGATGATGGCTTTGCGTCTAAAGATTCAGAAGTGTCAAATCACTCAAGTATAGTGAAGGTCTGTTACCTGAAAAACACTATTTTTTCTCGGTATTGAAATTCGAACTTTTCATCATCATTATGGTTGGTACATTGAATTCTTTTTAGCTATATATCCTAATCAAAAGCTAAAGCTAAATCTATCTGAATTTTTTTTTTTAATTTGGGTTTCTAGATCATACATGAATATAGCGGAGATGAAGACATTCTGCCTCACCTTATCTATGTTGTCAGAGAAAAAAGGCCCAGAGTGAAGCATCACTTCAAAGCAGGAGCCATGAACATTATGGTACAGCAAAAATGATTGAATTCCATGAACACAATGAGTGGATGATATTCCTCCTTATCTCCAGTAACAAAATCATGATGGTTCTGGCAGGTTCGAGTTTCTGGGTTGATGACAAATGCCCCTTACATTCTAAATTTGGACTGTGACATGTTTGTCAACAATTGCAAAGTGATACGCCATGCCATGTGCCTCTTCTTGGACGGTAAATCGGAAAGAGATTTTGGTTATGTGCAATTTCCACAAAGATACTATTCATCAAAGAAAGATAGTAATCCGCAGGCAACACAATTAAAGGACTTTGAAGTATGTTTACTAATTAGTTATTAATTTTTTTCATTTCTCTATTTTCCCTCCCCAGCTTTATTAAAGTTTTCTTTCATGGGATGTTATTGAACAGAGAATTGCCCAAGGAATGAATGGTTTGGAAGGAGCTCTATACTGTGGAACATGTTGCTTTCATCGTAGGAAGGCAGTTTATGGCAACCCACCAGGTAAATTGTAAATTAATTAGTTCTTTTTTACCAACAGCAATAGATATTTCAGTCATTTTATCACCTTGAGCTTTATTTGGCATGTTTGCAGACTGCAAAGGGTTTATATCATCATGGTCCCATGGAGATTTCACCCAAAATTTTGGTGAATCCAATCCTTTGATTCAATCTACCATTGATGCTTTCAAAGAAGTCCAACATTGTAACAGCAATGATCTGTCCACTAAATTAGCCGATGCACTGAAATTGACTAACTGCAGTTACGAGGTCAACACTTCATGGGGAAAAGAGGTATCCAGTTCTGCTTTTGGCCCTAACACAGTGAAATATACGGATTAAATATTAAAGAGGTTCATCTAAATATAGTCTCTGTACTGAAGTCAACGAAGCATAACTCAGAGCATGTACCTTGTGATTGTGTTAAGTGATATAGGTTGCATGGGACACATGTAGATCTCCATAATTATATGGTGAAAATGATCATAGTAAAAATTCATCGTTAAATCTTTTCATACCTGAATATGTTAGCCTATACTGCTAGCATCCTGCCTCTTATACTTTTTCCAACGACTTTGCACTAAACTGAAGTGGTTACCGAACTGTTTCTTATTATGTCTAGACCAATTCAAGATCTTATAGAACCTGTTATTCGTTGTCTTTGCATTACTGGCAGTTAATCTAAAATTACATATTAAAAATGAATACGTGGACATTGCAGATTGGATGGAAGTATGGATCCATAGTGGAAGATGTGCTTACAGGTCTAAGCATCCATGCCCTTGGTTGGAGATCTGTGTTTTGCATGCCAGAAACTGCAGCATTCATGGGTTGTGCTCCATCTAGTATCCAAGAAGTGTCTATCCAACAAAGAAGATGGGTTTCTGGACTTCTTAAGATAGAATTCTCGGCATCATCCCCATGGTTAGGGTGGTCATCAAGAAAATTAAGCATCAGACAAAGAATGTTATATTCTTACTTTACTCGATGGGGAATCATTGGAGTTGCAACATTTTGTTATGCAGCTGTGCCCATATACAGTTTGTTAACGCAGAAGCCATCCATGCCTAAGGTAAATAAATTTACCCACATCCCTACAACTTTCAGGTTTCAAACCCATAACTAGATTTTTAAAAATCTATGATGCTTTATCATTGTAAGATCCACAGCTCTGATATTATTTTTTAAGACTTGGAATCATATAGATTCATCGTTAGCTACTTTCACAATCAATGACTAATATCCTTTGTTTTATCTCTCACCAATCAAGTTGGTGAGTCTTCATTTCATCATGGGAGCTATTGTGTTTCTGCAATGCTATGGTTTGAAACTCTGGCAGTTTGTTCAAGTGGGTGGCTCAATTCAAGAATGGTGGCAGTCGCAGAGGATGTGGACTATACATTGCTATAGTTCATGGTTGTTTGGAACAATGGATGTCATCTTAGAGATGCTCAAACTTAATGAGATGGTTTTCCAAATTACTCCCAAAGCATTTACCGATGGAGGTGGCAAATTTGAAGAGGATGTCCAGCATATTCCATCGTATCTCAACGTGCCACCAACAACATTATTGTTAATGAGTATGGTAGCAATCACAGTTAAATCTTTTGGGTTTATTTTTGATAGGCAGCATGCAGAAAAGAAAATGATTGTTGAGTACCTGTGCTGCTTTTGGACTCTTCTCTGTCTGTGGCCATTTCTGAAAGGGATGCTCCGAAAAGAACTTCCTACATCTGTAGTGGCAAAGTCCACATTCATCACTGTCCTGATTTTCTCGTCTTTGCTCGTATGAATGATCCGTCGACATGTTCTTTACATCTGTAGTGGCGAAGTCCACATTCATCACTGTCCTGATTTTCTCGTCTTTGCTCAAATGAATGCCCCGTCAACATGTTCTTTAATTGTGAAATGTTTGTACTGGTTCCAAAGTGAACCTTTCTCAATTATGGAAGATATTATTGTACCTTGAGAGCAACCGGACAAACAACAAATGGTGTAGTGATGTGTCATTAGTTTAGCCTGATATTTATTACTTGCCCAAAGAATCGGTTTTTTTTTTCAAATTAATAAAATCTAAGAATTGATTTAAATGAAAATAATCAAAACTAGTATTAAACAATTCTTTTCATAGCAGCTATCAAGTCTTAAATTTTATGCATCTATAATTATAATTAAAAACAATGAGGTGTCAACCTAATGGTAAGACACTAGCTTTGGAAGCTCCACATCATGGGTTTGATGTTGACATAGCTTGGGGTGTATCTATGTTTTACTTATTTTGGTTTCCATACCCCCCTTACATACTTATAACAATTTTTGTGAAGTCTTTGTGTTATGAAGATAATTATTTGTTTTCAGATATGCGATATCGGGGCCTTCCAAGCAATATCAGGCATCCGCGATATCGGGGTCTATTTTGTCGCCTATAAATAAGAGTGGGTGCACTTGGTTTGGAGAAGGTTAGTTAGACCCTTACCCGAACTCTTGCCTTTTCTCCCTCTTAGAGTTAGAATTATTTTTGCGTGTCCACAGTAGGAGTCATAAAGTGAATGGATCCTCATTCAAGCATTGTGTACCTGAGCACACCTTGTGTACAGCAATAAAGATGAACTTTGTGATAAACCTTGCAGCACTCAGAATAGATTAATTAATTTAATTGCTATTATTTAATGCTTTTCTTAGTTAATTAATGTTCTCTCTCTCACCCTATAACTCTCATAAGTAAGCACACTCAGTACGATTACTTCGAGCATGCGTGTAACGCTTGGTAACCTAGTAACGATTAGCGTTTAGTAATCCTATTAGTGTTGCACTGGTTTAGGATGTGTATGACAAGTGAGAATGGATGCTGGTGTTAGGATGAGTTAAAAACATAGTTGAGTAGTTAAATTAAATTAGTTACTTAGTTGTCTCGCTCCTTTCTTTGTAGCACCATGCCATAAAACATAAAAATATATAAAAATCATATACCTCAAGTTTACTTAACCATATAATCATGCTATACAAGTAAGCTTGGGAAGACAACGATTAACTAACCCATCCTTGTTCCACAAAAGTGCATAAGCACTTAGTTCTTGGAATTCAATCAGATCGTGCGTGGACGCTCATATTCGTATGGTTGAGAGTAGGGATACCTCATTGCTCATCATTAGCACCGTTGCTGGGGACTTTGTTGTTTGTGTGCTAATAAGAACTTAGGAAATCTTTTTCATCATTGGAATGAACCCTTAGGGTTCGTTATTTTACAATTAGTAAAGAGAAGAATATTGCACACTGAATAGACAATCATGTCTCCTTCTTTGTATGAAAGTGTTTCACTGCCTAGGTCTGATATAGGGAACAATTGAAGACGTAGTACACATGATAATTCACTAGTCCCTCAACAATTTCGTGTGGTATACGTTCATCCTGATGAGCATATACCAAACTTCACCTTTATCCTCCTCCAGGATGAATAGCTGCATTGGCGTGATTTAGAAGGTAGCATAGTGTTATCTCTTGATCGCTCTGTTTCAGGCATGCTTCTTCATGATCTCACACGAATTGGTACGCAACACTTATAGGTAGAGCATGTTGTGCATGATCATGACTCAAGAGAGTATCAACCTACGGAGGCACAATGTCAAAGGGATTTACAATAGGAGAGACATCATGAATCCATGACGGGGAAGTTGTTGTAGAATGTCCCTCATGTCCTAAGTGAAAATGAGGGTGGTGAACCTACCTCAGGCAGTCACCCACATAATGATGTTCCTCCCGTTGACTTTGGTCAAGGGGTTGTGTATCAGAATCTTCACTCAACTATCCATAACCTGGATTTTGGTACTGATAGACAAAAAAGGGTCTGCAAAAGGAACACGAACACATGACAAAGATGGACATTCTGATCATAATCACGATTGAGGCCACGACCACTGAAGAGAAGGTGGCAGGCACTGTCATGGTGATGGTTCTCCTCTTTCTTCACCTTCATCATCTCCTTCACCCTCTCCTTCAGGATCTGGATGCAGTCACAAAGAAAAAGACCATGAGGATAAGGGTGGGTGAAATGGGAGTCATAGACAAAACAGTCAGGAAAGGGGACAAGGGCACTCTAGAGAATCATAGCACAGAAGAAGGAAGAGTAGGGAACAACATAGGCATCATAGACACCACGGACGGGATGATCACGATGAACCCCTACTTGCTACTAGAAGTATGCTAAACATAACTGAGGTTGTTAGAATCCCAACAAGTCACCAAAAAGATAGTAGGATCAAAAGATTAGACATGAACAACATCCCATGATTTGAAGGAGGATACACCACTGATCCTCAAAATCATCTACAAGCATTCTATGATGCATGTGTCTTACAAAACATAGAAAATGAATGGTAAAAACTAAAGTTGTTCCCGTGGACACTAGTCAAAGAAGTGGAGAGTTGGTACTAGTCCTTAGAATAGGAATCCATTCGTAGGTGAAGTACCATGTTAGAATTGTTCAACGATAAGTACCAAATGTACTCCAGAGTGTCCAACCTGCAAAAGCAAATCCAAGGATGGAAACAAAGAGGGTACGAACCCTTGGATGCTGCCATGGGCCGATATTATGCATTGTTACATCATTGTCCTGACCATGGTTATTCATATAGGGATCAACTACACCATCTCGTAGATGGGCTTAGGCATGAAACATGAAGAATCCTTGGGATGTATGCCCAGGGAATGCTATCTAAGCTTAGGATCCATCAAGTACAATGATTACTAGAGCAAGTTGCTAAAGAGGAAGGTGAACTAAGGAAAAGAGAGAGTGTGGAGGAATATAATAGAGATCTTTCCCTCTGAAAGAAGGGAATAAGATTTTGTGATGATGAAGAAGAGTCACCACTTGAAGAGATGGTGAATAGGAAAACTTTGCCTATTCAAAAGTTGGTAGTAGAAGTATCGGCAAAGGTAGACCAAATGTGGGACTCCCTAGATAATAGATTTCAAACCATTCTCAAAATAGTAGAGGAGTCTAGAGAGCAAGGTAGTGAACTAGAAAAGAGAAAAAAGAGAGAAGCGAAATATGCATGCAACAAGGGTAAGGGCAAAGTTTCCATCATCGAAGAGGTTGTGGATTCATATACAAATAATGATAGTGGATGTGAGATATGCCAATACGACCATCCTAAGGGATGTTGACCTATAATCTCACATCTGTAGGAGTCTAGGGTGTATGCACTTAACCCATGATTGAACAAAAGGAAAACACCCCGAAGGTTACCTTATCCCCAAGGTAACCCAAGATAGTTTCACCAACCCTTAACGTATTATCCAAGTGGAACTCCATAACAACCAACTGAGCAATATCAATAGTGGCAGCACCCACAATCATGGGGAATGCCACCACTACGATAACAGTATCCTTACCATCAACCTGACCCGTATGAATATTACATGCAGCAGCCAATCTCTCCACGTAACTCTACTAGTCACGTCACCCCTCAACCTCACTACCAAACACATGAGTATTATAGGAATCCTTCTCCTAAGGGTGATGTTCCACAAACATACCATCCTTCTCATCCAACTGCATCTCTTCCACCCTTAACTCCATTACCACTTGCTCTAGCCATGCAGGGCGAGCTCCCTATCCATCCATAGCAATGCAATGCTACAAGGGTTGTTAATTCTCACCCTATTGTTGGCCCAAACAATTGCACAAAGAAGAGACCTTTCTTTAGAACCAACAGTCCAACCAAGTCCTTACAATCACAAGTGGCTAATTCTTCAAATGCCTCATCACCAATCGAGACTTCAGAACTCCCTTCAACCCAAAGGCCACATTTAACACATACGATCATGTTAACTCATGCCATCACCAATTGGATAAAAGTTGGCCATCTTTCTAAGAAATTCTTTGATTCTAGAAGTCCTCTTATATATCTACAGATCATTGGGAATGAACTATGTAAAGCTCTTTTGGATTCAGGTTTTGGTGTCAACTTAATCTCTCAAGAAATGTACAAAGCCTAGAACCTACCTCCATTAAAAAAAGTAACATTCGTTTAGAGTTAACCGACCAATCCATCACTGTCCCATTAGGACTAGTGGAGGAGATTGTCATCACTATTTGTGGATGGTCATATCTAGCTGACTTCCTAGTGATTCAAGTGAACAATGGTAAGGGGGACTTTCGAATCATAATGGGAAGAGCATGGCTAAGCACAATTGACATGCGCCTAGGAATCCATGATCTTTCCCTGGAAATCTCAAAGGAAAATATGTTTGGAAAGATCAAGAAGAAGAAAGTTCCATGCATCACATACAGTGACATAGGGTGTAATTGCATGGAGAAGTCATGGTTTGTACAACATTTAACATTACCTGCATGCAATTAGTGTGCACAAGTGACTAATATACAAAGATGCCTATATGCAGTAGCCACAAGATAAGAAGGCATGCAGTGGCTGATAGCTAATCAAGAGAGCAGTTCAACTATATGCATGGAACCAACTAAGGGTTTGACTTGCACTTACATCGATAGCATAGATACATTAGAGCAAGTCTATCACCAACTTCCAAGTCTTGACATTGAAAATATCAACTGGGGAAAGTTGGAAATCCTTGATAAGTTTAAGTAGGAGCCCCTTGAGTTAAATTATTACCCATCGGTATGGAATATATGTTTCTCAAGAATGGAAAATTGGTAATTATTAATGCTAGGCGCTCTCCTCAACAAAAAGAGAGATTGCTAAAAGTGATAAATAAATGGTCAAAAGCCTTTGCTTGATTATATCCCAAATTAACCAGAATAGATCCTAGGATATGCCAACACAGAATTTACACTGATCCCTCCATGAAACCTTGACAACAACTACAGAGGTGACTTAACCCAAAGCTTAAGCAAGTGGTTAAGAAAGAAATTGATTAGCTTTTAAAAGCTAGATTTATATACCCCATTGCTGATAGTGAATGGGTTAGTCCCTTAGTTATTGTGCCTAAGAAGGGAGGTAAATGGAGGATGTGTATAGATTTTAGGCTACTGAATATGGCAACATTCAAGGACCTTCCATTGCCATTCATCGACCAAGTCTTAGACACCATTACAGGGCATTGCTACTATAGTTTTCTGGATGGGTATAGTGGGTACAACCAAATTCAAATAGCCCCAGGAGACCAAGCTAAGACTATGTTCACAAGTCCTTGGGATCATTTGCATACAAACAAATGCTGTTTGGCTTGTGTAATGCCCCTACAACATTTCAACAATTAGTTCTAAGCATATTCCAGCAGCAGATAGGAAATGGTGTGGAAGTCTTCATGGATGACTTCTCCAGTTACGGAGTGAACTTTGATAAAGCCTTGGACCGGTTAGAGCAAGTACTAAAGAGGTGTGTAGAAACTAACTTAAGGCTCAACTGGCAAAAAAGCCATTTAATGGTCCAAGAAGCCATCGTATTAGGGCATAAGATTTTGCAAATAGGGATGGAGGTAGACCCTAAAAAGATTAAAATCATCCAAGGAATCACTCGGCAACCTGAAACTATAAAAGATACTTGGTCATTCCTTGGACACACTGGCTACTACAAATGGTTTATTGAGAACTTTTCAATGGTTGCAAAACCATTGGTTAAACTAACAAAAAAGGATGTACCTTTCGAATGGACCAGGGAATGCGAACTAGCTTTCCAAACTTTAAAATAGAAGCTCATAGAAACACCCATTCTACAAGCTCTTGAATGGTCTAGACCATTCCACTTAATGATTGACGCAAACAACTATGCCTTAGGAGCCATACTTACATAGTTAGATGACCAAAAATGTCCTTATTACATCCACTATGCAAGTAGGAGTATTGCTGGTGCACAACTTAACTACACTACAATAGAGAAAGAATTAATGGTTGTAGTGTTTGCACTAGAAAAATTTAGGCACTATGTATTGGGTTATAAGGTATTTTTACATATAGATCATAGTGCAATAAGGTTCCTAATGAATAAACCAACAGTGAGCTCTTGCTTCATACGATGGCTCATAATCTTACAAGAGTTCGATCTTACAATGATTGATCGTAAAGGCATCGAGAACATAGTTGCTGATCATTTATTTCAGTTGTAGTGGAACAACAAAGAGGATGAATATCCACTCTCTGATCATTTCCTTGATGAAGTCCTCTTTGCAGGTGTAGTAACTAATCAATTGACCACGGAAACAAACTAGTATACTAGTATTCTCACCTATCTCCTTATACAACAAACACCACAAGAGTCAGACATTAAAAAGAAATAATAGTTTCTTTACTGAGCCAAGTATTTTATGGAGATCAATGGGAAACTTTATAAAGTATGTTCTGATGGCTTGGTTCGATGGTGTGTTCCTGATATAAATCAACTGCGAGTTCTCCAAGATACTCATAAAGGTCCTTGTGGGGGTCATTATGCTGAGAGATGAAAAACCATTAAAATCCTGCTTGTAGGAAATTATTAGCCTACATTGTTCCAGGATGCCCATCATTTCGTCCAATCTTGTGAGCGATGTCAATGTGATGGGGGAATGACTGTTAGAATGGAGGTTCCACAACAATGGATTCAACATTTAGAACCCTTCGATATTTGGGGAATTGATTTTATGGGGCCTATTACACCAATGTCCAATGGAAAATCCTACATCATTGTTGCCATTAACTACTTCACAAAATGGGCAGAAGTAGTTGCTGTTAAGGATTGTACATCATCTACAACTACACGATTTGTTCAACAAGAAGTCATAAATAGGTTTGGCGTGCCACATGCACTTATTTCAGACAATGGTACACACTTCATAGGTGCAACTTTCAGAAATTAATGCAACACTTAGGTGTTGAACACAAACTGACTACACCATACCACCCTCAAGCAAATGGTTAAGCTAAGGTCACCAATAGGGTGATTACAAAGATATTGACAAGAACTATTAGCAAGTATAGGAGAGATTGGAGCACCAAATTGAACAATGCTCTTTGAGCATATCACTCTACATGGAAACTCCCTATAGGCTACTCTCCCTATGAGTTAGTGTACGGTAAACTTCCAAGGCTCCCTATTCAAGTAGAACTTCATACACTATCCACGACATGTGACCTCAACCTTGACCTTGATCTAGCACAAAAAGAATGGTTAATGACCCTTAACTTGCTAGATGAGAACCGATTAGCTGCCCTATCATCTAACGAATTGCACAAGGCCTTTAATAAAAAATGTCATGACTTAAGGATTAGGAGAGTTAAATATCAACCAGGAGATAAGGTTCTCTACTGGAATCCCACACATGTGCCACAATGAACTAAATTTCAAACATTGTGGAAAGGACCTTATATCATTCATGCAACTTTTCCTTCAGAGGCCATGATGAT